>VDFB02142888.1:40172-146199 GCA_007258455.2 Sequoia sempervirens
CCTCTACCCTTAACCCTTAAACCATAAAACTTTGTACACCCCCTACCCTTTATCTCTCTCCCACTTCCCCCCCTCTCTATCTCAAGTCTCTCCCTCCTAGAACGCCTCTCCCCCTCTCCCTTCTACCATTAATCCTTAAACCCTAAACCCTTCTACTCCCTACCCTTTATCTCTCTCCCACTGCCCCCCTCTCTTTCTCTCAAGTCTCTCCCTCCTACCCACTCTCCCTCTTGAGATCCTCTACCCTTAACCCTTCAACCCTAGGACCCCCTACCCTCCTTCTCTCTTCCACTCCCCCCTCTCTCTCTCTCAAGTATCTCCCTCCTACCCCCACTCTCCCTTTCTCTCCCACTCCCTCCATATCTCTCTCTCAAGTCATAATTTAAAATGAATATCATTTATATTTATATTAATATTAAAAAATAATTTTTAATAGAGGGGGTTCGATTGAACATGTTTAGAATGTTCATTCGAACCCCCATTCGACTGAACCCACTTATTTTCACCCACATCCTCTCAGGCACCAAAATTGCTTAGAATTTTGCACTTTGAAGCTTGATTTGAGAATGAAAATGCAAGACATCTCAAAAACCCAACTAGTATCAGGTTTCCCTCAAAACAAGCTATCCAATGAATATAATTTTAATATGTTTTGATTATATTATCTATTTGTTTTTTAAGTTTTATTAAATATAGGTTTTTCACAGAAAACAAAACTCTTTGTTCTGCACACGTGGAAAAATAAAAGATTATCAAAAAAAAAATTAAAAATATGAGTGCACCAGATATTGGAGTCCTTGATCCAACAAAAAAAAGAAAAATAATTTTGATACATAGAGTAAAAGTTATGCGTTATACAGTCACATTATGTCTGAATTGTAATTGATTTGACTTTGAAACTTGATTAAAGAAAAAATATTCAATAAAAAACTATCTAATCAAGTGGAAGCACTAGATCTTGGAGTTACAAATCTATATTCAAAAGAATTAGAATTTTATCTTTCAAGGAAAAAAAGTTATGCATTATACGGTGTGCGTCACTTTTTTAAAATGTTGTTTTTTGAAAAAAACCAATTTTCATGGGAGATGGAAAAAGAAGTGCAATCTGATTCCAAAAATTTTGAAAAAAATATTTTTAGAATCTACCGACAAAATGTGACAAGACTCTAGTTTGCATCATCTTCAAATTCCTCACGGTTTAACCGCTATAGGTGCTTGAATGTGAAGATTTAGTTAAGAAAAAAAGCTAGTGTCCAGTTTGGCCAAAAATTGTAAACCACTATTGTGGGATCACCCGAAAGCATGTCTATTAAATACATTAGCAACATTAATTAACTTTAAAAAATTACCATCAACAGAACACTAGAGAAAAAAATATATAGTTCCTTACCTAGGAGAAGAAAAAATATAGTTCCTTACCAAGGAGAAGAAGAAAATTTTTATAGGAAAAACCATATTTTAATACCTTTACTCTCAAAAAAATAGTTTTTATTATAAGGGAAAAATAGGTTTTGAAGGGACCCAAAACCCTTTACAACAAAATAGATGATAATGCTCAGAGATAAAAATATTGAACCATTAGTAGTACCAACAACAAAACAATGGCCAAAAAAATAAAAACCCAATGAAAGAAATAGTAACAGAAAACAACACAAAAAGAGAAACTATTTCATGTTCATTAAGGTGTTAGCCACCTCAATCTCTTGGTGATGATGTGGCTTGACCATGCCCATCAATTCTTTCTTCTCCTCCTCAAAGGTCTTCCTCAAGTTACCCCTTCCTCTTGTGCATCAGCCTAATGCTTGATGGAATAAGAAAGGCTGCAACACCCTTCAAAAACCACTTAAATCCCTCTTTAAAATCCAAATAGGCATTACATCAAACAATTGGAAGTATTGCTCATAAACATGAAAACTTGATTTTCACTTGCAAACTTGATATTGCAATTTGTAAAAGCAAAGGATTACAAAATATTTTCAGTCAACAAAGGACTAATGGACAACAACATTTTTCCATTTAATACCTGCAACAACCCTTTTAAAACCCTCTCACAATCAATTCTTCAAACAATGTAGAAATTGCAAACAATCCAACACAATCTTGGTTTGCAACTTGCAACCATTGTTATGCTTCAAACAAAAATGTTATTACAACTTATTTTCAATCACAGAGGACTGATAAACAACAATAAAACCCCATACAAATATCACATAAGCCAATGAAATAAATTGAAAAATATTCTCATGCTCAAACTATGTGAGCTCCCACAAATCTATGCACTCTACATCACCTCTATTCCACCTGCAACTCTAGTAACTTCTCACTAAAATACTTGGCACTCTATTTGTTGTTATCAATCACTCCAAACCTACAATGAAAAACATTTCAAACCCCAAAAAAAATAAGAACTAAATTGATGTATTTTCTCCCTTCAACAAGTAGACTTATGTCTCACAATCCTCAATTATGCAACCTGCAACAAACACTCAAAACACTCAACAAGTTCTAACCATAAACTTCCAATATATTTTATGCTTTAAATATCTCCTCACACTTGGAACATATAGAAAAAAGAAACTTCCATGGGATGCTACAAAATCTATCCAACTCCCTTTCAACTTCTCCTCCCAAAAGCTAAAAGCTACAAGAAGAAAAATGCCTTCATAACTCCCTATTAGAATGAAATTTCATTTCTTTTCTTTCAAATTCCCCTTTCCCCAAATTGGAAAGACCCCTGTCATGTATCTACAATAAAAAAATATATTAAAACATAAAATAATGTTAAAAATTAAATCCAATTGATTTCTCCATTCCACAAAAGTTGGGAGTTATGTTTGACCACTCCTCCACTAGCTCCCGAAAAAGCAACTCCCATAAAAAGTAGACTTGGGCACCCACCACAACTCCTATTTTTTTAGGGATTCTAAATATATTTTTTAAAACATCTTTATTTTATATCCCAATGCCTATCATTCTTTTTTTGGTATTTTTGAATTCAAATTGCATTAAAATTGTAATTTTGCATTATTTGCAATATGCCAGTTTTGACCAATTCAAAATGAGCTTGAATAAACATGAAATTAACCAAGATGAAATAAAATTCAACATCCCTCACATGAAACTCAAAATCATCTCACAACCTCACCAAGATTCAAATGCAAATTCAAATTCAAATTCTTTTTGGTCGATGCAGGATAGCCTGTCAACCATGGATGCTCCTGCATCAGACACCCATGATAAGAAATTTTTTGTGAATATGGATTCATAAAATGGAGTTGAGTGGTAGTACTACCCTTTCATATTGCAAGAAATCTATAGAAAACTCCATCACTGATCTTGGTACATCTGGTAATCTCTTCCTCCTCCTCTTCCAACATCTTTCTAGAACATTCACCATCCTCCTCCAACAACCTTGCATTTCATTCTTCTCTCATTTTGTGGACTTGTATCCACCATTTACCATCTTCCTCCTACACATTTTCCTCTCTTCTCTTGTGGGACTGACCCACCATTGACCAACCATCTCCACCAAAATGTACCTGCACCAAACTATACAACACCATAGAAATGTTAAATGCATTCCACACTTCACTAGCAATCTTTAACTGAACCATTTCATTTGAGTTCACTAAATCATCCAACCAATCATGAAAATAATTAAAAATATTTTTTTTTTTTACCTTCTCATTACTTGCTGCAATATCATTCTCAACTTCATCAAGGCATTCATCAAAATCTAATTTCACCTCATTACCTTTTGCTGCAATCTTCACTCCACCTTCCATCAACACTTTCCATTCCTTTTCTACCACTGAAATATTTTCATCTACACAAGATCTACTCTCATATTCATCATAAAAATGAAACATATTATGCATTACCTCCTCTTCTTCAACACTTTCTTCACCACTACCTGCTGCCATATCTTCTTCACCTTCACTCTTAGTTGCACTTTCAATTTCCATTACTTTCAAGTCCTTCAAAGGACACTCATCATCCTTAATCATTGCTAAAATTTCCTCTCCTTTTCCCTATTTATCCTTTTGAACAAGGATTTCCACATTTTCCTTTTCATCCTTCTTCCCTACACAAAAATTTTCACTTGCAAACATATCAGTACCAAAAGAACAATAAGATTCAACCCTTCCTATTTTATTTTCCTTTCTATCCTTATTATCTGCTACAACTTCTTTTTCTAGTTCCTCTTGCCTATCCTACAAAGGATTCAAAACATATGCTTCCCCATCCTTTATGATGCTATATGTATTATTCTTACCATCATATAGAGCTCTTTGATCATACAACCATCATGGTCTACCCAACAAAACATGGCATATATCTATAGGTATTATATCACATACAATCACATCCTTATATCTACAAATTTAAAAATCAACCACACATTACTCACTTACCCATATCTGGAAATCTCCTTGCAACCAAGAAATGTAGTATGCGCTAGGATGCTATATTCTTTTCATTTTTAGCTTTTCTACCATCTCTTTAGATACAATATTATTGGTGCTACCGCTGTCCACAATGACTTTGCAACATTTCCCACTCACCTTACACCTTGTTCAGAATAAATTACTCCTCTGGATGGGCTCTTGATTATCTATTTGTGGCTCTATAAATTATTTATTTATCACAAAACATTCTCCTTTTCAAACACTTTTGCACACTCTCTTTGCAATTACTTCTTTCTCGACCTGCAGGTCCTAGTGCAAACTGCTTCACATCGACACTTCTACCTGCACACTTAGGAACAACCAACTCTGATACCACTGATGGAATAAGAAAGGGTGCAACAAACTTTAGAAACCACTTCAATCCCTCTTTAAAATCCTCATAGGCATTACGTCAAACAGTTGGAAGTATTGCTCATAAAACAAGAAAACTTGATTTGTACTTGCAATCTTGATATTTCAATGTAAAAAAAAAGGATTACAAAACATTTTCAGTGAAAAAAGGATTGATGGAAAGAAAAATATTTCCATTTAATACCTGCAACAACCCTCTTAAAACCCTCTCACAATCGATTCTTTAAACAACGTAGAAATTGCAAACAATCCAACACAATCTTGGTTTGCAACTTGCAACCATTGCTATGCTTCAAAGAAAAATCTTATTACAACTTATTTTCACTCACAGAGGACTGATAAATATAAATAAAACCCTATGCAAATATCACATAATCCAATGAAATACATTGAAAAATAGCTCATGCTCAAACTATGTGAGCTCCCACAAATCTATGCACTCTCCAACACCTCTATTCCACCTGCAACTCATGTAACTTCTCACTGAAATACTTGGCATTCCATTTTTTGTTATCAATCACTCCAAACCAGCAATAAACAACATTTCAAACCCCCAAAAAATGAGAACTAAACTCATGTATTTTCTCCCTTCAACAAGTAGACTTATGTCTCACAATCTTCAGTTATGCAACCTACAACAAACACTCACAACACTCAACAAGTTCTAACCATGAACTTCCAATCTATTTTCTGCTGAAAATAGCTCCTCACACCTGCAACATATAGCAAAAAGCAACCTCCATGGGATGCTACAACCTCTCTCCAACTCCCTTTCAACTTCTCCTCCCGAAAAATGAAAGCTACAAGAAGAAAAATGCTTTCATAACTCCCTATCGAAATGAAATTTCATTTCATTTCCTTCAAATTACCCTTTCCCCAAATTGGAACGACCCCTATCATGTAGCTGCTCCAAAAACATAAAATAAAATATAAAATAAGGTTAAAAATTAAATCTAATTGATTTCTTCATTCCACAAAAGTTGGGAATTACGTTTGACCGCTCCTCCACTGGCTCCCAAAAAAAGAAAATCCCAAAAAAAGCAGACCTAGGCACCCAGCTCCAAAACTCCTATTTTTTTAGGGATTCTAAATAATTGTTTTAAAACACCTTTATTTCATATCCCAATTCCTATCATGCTTTTCTTGGCATTTTTGAATTCAAATTGCATTAAAATTATAATTTTGCATTATTTGCACTATGCCAATTTTGACCATTTCAAAATGAGCTTGAATAAATATGAAATTAACCAAGATTAAATTAAATTCAACATCCCTCACATGAAATTAAAATTCATCTCACAACCTCACCAAGATTCAAATGCAAATTCATATTCAAATTATTTTTGGTGTATGCAGGATAGCCTGTCAACCATGGATGCTCCTACATCAATGCTTTATCTTTTCAGACCTTCTTCCCTTTGCCCTTTGAAGGTTGGTCCTTCTCCATCAACTCTACAAAGTAAAACTGGTCTTCCCTAAGTTGACTTATCTTGCAAAAAAGGACCTCCAAAGACTCCACATTGTTCTTGACCAAAATATGGCTAACATTCAATAACTTCTTGATGTCTGCATTAATTTCAATAATCTTAGCCTCCATATTAGAGAGGTGTTGTTCACACAAGGATTTAAAATCCATAAAAGGAGCACTCTAAGTCAACAAGTCTTTTAATCAAAATATCTAAGGAAGAGCCCTTCGGCCTATTTTACATATTCTCATTGAGACCCCTAATCTTGAAATTCACCCTATTAAACTCTTGCAACACCCACTTGACTAGCTTAAACATTCTTGTAGCCCTCGAACAAGCCATATCCAAAAGCTCAAACATTGAAGTATTATCGTTATTAAGGTAAGAGAAGTCCTTAGAGAGAGGATTCACCTTAAGTGGTTCTACCTTTTCAGAGCTCAAACTAACCCCCTCATCCCTATGCATAGAATTCCCACCTGATAGCTCCATACTAGGTGATTGTTTAATAGGGGAGTCATTTATTTCAACAACATTATCTACAAAACCCTTCTCCTTATCTTGATCCTTAGTACCCTTCAAATCACCTTTCACAGCTTGTTTTTTCAACTTTTCAATTTGCTTGGATGTCCTTCATGGCATTTCCTTGGCTTTCTTGTGCCCAACATTTTCAAGAAATCCCTTCTCCTTACTGCCATCCACAACAAGATCCTAATCATTAAGCTCATTATTTCCCTTAGACTAGGAACCACCATAAACAACATCAGTATCATTCCCAGCAGAATGGGAATCCAACTCCTAAAGAACAATCTTCTTAGCAATGTATTTCCCCTTGGGATTCCCCTTCTTCCTCTTCTTAATAGGGGCCATCGTGAAGGATGAAGACCTACCCTCATCCTCTTCATTCAACTCCTCTTCACTAGCAACATTGGTATCTAAACCAATCAAGAGGGATTCTTCACGAATAGCCTTTTCCTTACCTTTAATCATCTTGGTCGAGATTGGGGCTCTCACATGCTCCATTATGAGCAATATGAGGCCCTCATGGAGAATAGGATCCCTCTTATTTTTAAGATGAGCATTCACTGACACTTCCAACCAAGATAAAAGAAAGAAAGGGAACGAGATAAACAACCCATGTCTAAAATGATTTAACAAACTGAAATGGTGACCTAAAATTGTAGTATAGTGACCATCTAAGGTAACATACTACATGATGACCTCTACTACATCAGCCCTAATTTTCTTCAAAGAAGTATATTCATAGCCCCATGACGAAAACTTAATTAGCTTCTTTCACTCATCATCCTTGAAGATCTAGTCCATGGCATCACGCCATTACTCTTCCTCTCCTTGAAAAAATTATGACCCACCAATGGCAACCCATTTATGGAAGCAATAAACTCCTCATTAATCACAAACTCTATTCCCCTGACCTATAATTTTCTATTATGCAATAAAATCCTCATTAATATGAAACAAATAGTTACAAAACTACTTGTAACTTCTATTTACCTAACTTCCACATTCTCAAACTTAAATGTTCTTTTATTTTATATTTACGAAAACCTTTCCATCATATGCATTAACAACATTAAATGATTTGTTTGGTATAAGTGTTCACACACGCAACAAAACAAAGAAATACAATATGGTTCCAATGTAGGATGTTAAATAAATCACAGAGATGCATGACAAGGTGATGACCAAGGATGTGGAGGTGGTGAGGATCTGTTAAAAGAGTTTCTCTAGTTACTATTTTGTGTTTGTATTTTTGTTTTTTTTTGGTGATGGTTGGTTGATTGTGGTTTAATCAACATGTTGGTTCTTGGGGTAGCAATACTACTTTATCTCTTTTGTTGCCTTCTCTTTTGTACAAGGTTTCAGGTACCCTTCAAAACTTGTTTTACATTAATAAAAAATAACATTAAATAATTCTAAAAATAATTAATTTACTATTTGATAAAACACTATTTCCTAGAGCCCACATTAAGTATAAAAAATCTTCAATCCATTTGGATTTTCAATATTTTTTGAAATTGGTATGCTATGAGTTTGTTTAAGAGTGGTAGACTCACTTTGTAATCGTCTTTTTATTTGAAAACATGTTTTACTTTTATGTTAAAATTTTTTAACTTAAATGATCCGCTTAATACAATTATGATATAATATTCAAATGGGTATGTGTGATTTTTCATATTAGGATATAATTAGTTCATAAATTAATTAATTAAAATCATTTTATGATATTCACCTTTTTCCATTGGGTTATGGAGTTTGATTTGTTCTTTCTTCCTAGAGTTTTTTGATAATTAATCCATTTATTGTAGCTCATGTCTAACATAGGGTGGTTAAAAATTAGAACAAATTCACTTTTTAAAATGAAAGAGTTTTCACATTGATATGGTGTAACATACACACACATGGCATCACTACATACAAACCACAGAAAGCCAACATGTGTGGAAGGTATATGTCAACAATGTGTAAAAAATAAGGAGAAAAAAATACATGAATAATTTTTATAATCAAACAACTAACCAAAGAAAATTCAACAACTCAATTAAGGTTGAATCTCAAAATAAAGATTCAAATGCATCCCTTGGACAAGTAACATAGTAATATAAGAAAATTTATTTAACAGATTGAACACATCACTTAACCTCAAGTAGAATATTATTAGTTACTTTAAATTGAGTCATTGAAATTTAATTAATGGTTGGTTCTCTTGACCTAGTATAAGTACTAAAAATAAAATATATTATCTAGTTGATATTAAAATTAATAGTTCACAACATTATTACATTAAATATTTTACACTTATAATTACAAATTAGTAGTATTTAATAGTGCATTAATAAAATAAAATAATTTCCTCCATTTATTGTCTCATAATGTGTATATATATATATAGAGTCTTAACTCATTTATTGCTCTGAATAGTAAACTTTAAGTCATACTCTTATGAAAAAATGAATTATAATAATATTTTAAAGATAAGATTTCAATACTGAGAAATTGCAAAGGTCTTGTATTCTGGAGTGCAAACAAATGAAGGAGGCTATCAAAATAGTTCTTGGCCAAGATTGGCTAGATTTCATTTGATGGACCTTCCAAATGAGGTAGCCTCAAGATTTGTGCATCCAATTTAATGGATGTGCTTTGTTGTGTTGAAATGGTAAAATTCCTTACGGGAAGCTATCTTCTTCCACAGGTTTTTCCTCTTTCGGTTCTCCAACCTACACTTGAAGGGTATGAGATTCTCAATGGAAACAATCTAGTGGGTGGGGTTCTTTATAAGAAACATCTTCTATTAGACCCTTTCCTCTTGGCTCTATGTAGTGCTATGGCTCACAGCTTCTTGGATGACTACCTACACACATTCTCCCAATGCTTGCATAACACCATTTCAAATATGTTATATGATTTATATGATGAAGTGAAATTTCTCATCAAGATGCTTTGGTGGAACCCCATTCCACCCCTTACTTCGCTTCTCTTGTCGACTTGGAGTTATTGATTGAAAGTGGGGTATAATTTTTTCTATGTTTCTTCATCTTAACATAGGGTTTAATTTTTCTCATTCATCTTGTTTTATGTTGAATACTATCTCGAGTTCTCATGTTGCGCAAAAAAACATGCTCATCATCTTCTCATGGATTTTTTTGTTAGTGCTACCAATGAATACCAATTATAAATTTTTCTCATCCTAAATGTTAGGATTTTTGTAATGAAATATTTTGGTCAGTTCATGGTTTATACTTCCCTTGTGTTCACCACCTTTTTCTTGGTTCACACTATTATTGCGGATGATATGGTGCTAGTGTTTATCAAATTTCGTTGATCATTTAGGGACTTTGGCTATCTTTGTTCCTTTCTATTCTCTTCTCCTAAGTGTTAGGAATTTTGTAATGTAATCTCCTACTCTACATTCCAAATATTTGACATGTAACTCTATTGTATATCAATAAAATGTTTAGTGGCCTTGTCATCTTTTTTACAAAAAAAGATATTTAATCTCACTTAATAATATTTATTTCAGTGTGGGGGGCCTAGCTCAATTGGCTAAAGGATCATGTTATAGGAAAGAGGTCATGAGATCAAGTCTCCCCCAAAACTCATGGTACCAGAGAGTGTGTTGCACCAGTGCCACTATTCACATGAAATTTTTTTGCCAGGCACACTGTAGTTTATAGGGGGACGGATACCCGACCGATTCCTATAGTCTAAAAATTTTTATTTCAATTGAAATTACTTAATTGTAATTTAAGTTATGGGTCCTAAGAAGCATGGGCATGCAATATACCTTAACACTTAATTTAGATGGAATCTGTTAACAAAGGATCAAGTGGTGGTATTCCGTTAAGGCTGAAAGGAGTTGAGTTGGATGAGCTTGATCATCAAAAGATGAAGGAAATGGAACTAGGTTTGAAGACGAATGAATTGCAAAATGTAAATACTCTGGGTACATGGATTTATGGGGAGAATTTCCTTGGTTTGTAGACAAAGGATCTATCTTGTTCCTATTGATTCAATTCAAGGATGGCAACATTATTTTGGACAAACCCTATCTGATCACGAAGGAAGCCATTGAAACTATTACTAGTTTATGTAGCATTGGTGACCTCCCTGGGAAGAAAACGGTGAAATACAAAGATATGGAGGAGCTTACCGGTATTGACAAAGACTCCTAGGATTTGCTAATAAATACCATTGTCAATCCTGCAGTAAGGTTTGTTGCTTATGACATCTCTTATAAAATATACTTTACAAATCATGAAGGTTCTACTTCGGCTATTGTTTTATATCTTGCACACATGATGATAAAGGAAAATAAGTAGTTTGATTTGTGTATCCCAATAATGGAAAACCTAATTGAGAATGTCAGAATGTCTTTGGTTGAGAGTTATCCTTTATGTTTTGGATCTTTGCTCATATGTTTGATCTATTTTACTTTCTGAGTTTGCTACCGGCAAAGGAGAATGTTAAGAAAGTTTGGAAGTCTGACATCCCTGTCAAAAAGAAATTTTATAGGTTTTTGGAATGTATGGAAGATAAAGCAAGTGCATGCAAAATCTATTTCTCATCCTTGTAGATGAATCTATGCTCTAGTGTGATAGTGTCCAGTTAGTTTGAGGAGGGTTCCTACTCCAGTAAGAAGGAATTGGAAGTTTTTATTGGTGGTTCCCCTCTAGAATCTAAAAAGAGGAAAGTGAACAAAGAATATGTCATCTCTATCTCAGAAGAAAAGGAGAACGAAGAAGAGTCTCTACTTGGATTTGATTATGTCAATCCAAATGATATTCATTTGGTGTTAGATGAAGGGGATATGAAGAATATGTTTCTTACTTGTTACAAAATAATCTAGTAGAAGTTGTTGAAGAAAGGATGTTACTAGAAGGACCTGAAGGACATAAGTTTGAAGCTATGATTGAGAGATGTGTCAAAGCTAAATAGAAGTTATCCAAACACATTGGTGAGACTATATACACTCAAATTAAAATTATTTTTGCTATTAATCAAGTAACTAAGTTTATTTTATTAATTCACTTTCTACTAACTAATGCCATCTCTTTTAATTAAATAAATCAATATATTAATTAAAATACTAATGTTCTAACATCCTCTCATTTGATTTAAATAAACCCAAACATTTAAATTAAATTTCATAAATCAGCTAATTTCATCTAATTGAACTAATCCTAAATTAATTAACTCCTAAATACTAATCCCTCATTTCTCTAGCTTTTGACTCAACCTTGGTCAAAGAAAACCCATGATCAACTACCCTAGTTGCACATGAAAATAAATTTATTTAATTAATTAATATCATATTTTCCCTCACAAGGTATATTCCCAAGGAATATTCCTTCATTTACTCGACTAATTTGACTTTCTTGTCCAAACCATTTCTCTCCAAAACATCTCAACCATATTAATTAAATGCCTCTTACAAGTGCATTAATCTCTCTGACACCTCTTAAATCCTCAACCACATGCATTAACCATGCACATTCTCCAAAATGTGCTCCACCTTCCTCCACTAGCCATGTGACAAGTGTCACAATATCATTGGCTCTTCTTTAGTCCCATATTCCTCCCATCTCTCCACTCTTCAACCCTTCAACCTATAAATACAAGGCACTTCTACTCCACAATCCATCCACAATCTTAGTATTTGCACTATAGGCACTCATCACTTTCATTTTCATCCCATCTTAGCTTGTTGTTATTGTCATTTTGCATCACAGTCATCTTTGCATCTTCTTATCAAGATCAATAAGCTTATAAAAATGGGATGGGAAAGGGCTACTTTCCACATCAAAGTAGCACCAATCCTCCTATGGGATGATGGCTTGAGTAGTTTATGAATAGATTTCATGTTCATCTTGCTTATAGTTTCATGTTTTAGTTTGATAATGTTGTCATTTCTTTTACATTTGCTCAACAATTTCATGGGGAAGGCTTTTATTTCATTTGTTCAATGTTGATGAATTTAACTCATATTTGTCAATCTTTGATCAATGTAGATTTTAGTCTTCACATTTTGGTGCCTACTGTGGGGCTCAAACCCACAACCACATGTTTGCTTGTAATTGAAAGTTGTTACTTCATTCTATTTTCTATCACATGAAATAGAATGTGCCAAAATATTTTATTTTATTTTATTTTTATTTAGCTGTTTTGAAAGTGTATGTGATCATTTAAAATTCACATCTTGCCATCTTAAGTTTGGAAAATATGCTTCATATGACTATTGGATGTAATTGTTTGAACTTTACTTAGTGTAGATTTAAGTAGTCAATATCAATATGGACTAAGATGGTTGTTACATTAATTGGCTGCATTCTTTCCTTTGAGCTAAAATTTATTATTGCAATTGCATGACCATGGTTGTCTTGATAATCGAGAACTAACACAATCTATCGAATCATGCACTCATAACACATTTACTTTCTAATAGTAGTTGCTTTGATTCTAGATCTTTATTCTTTTGGTTGTATTTTATTCATTCTAATATAAAGCATTTCCTTTTCTTTGTTTCTTTTGATCTCAATGAAAATCCAAACATGTTCCTCTTTGATATTCATGCACTCAATGAGAAGTCAGAGTTTGCTAAGATAGAAGAATTCAAATAGATTCTTTAGCCTTATCTTCCTATGCTTACTCATAAATCTGATGGTTTTCCATTTGATATGCAGTTAAAGGTGGATTTTGCAGAATATCAACATTATAACAAATCAATTATACGACACAACTACTCAAACCTGCACAAACATATAAATGTTGGAAGCGTAAGAATCCACGGAGGCATAGTAAATGCAATGCAAGCATTGTCAATAAATTCTTTCATCAAAAATTTAAAGAAATGGGTAAAGCAATCTACATTTGTCGAGGAAAGTCTATTTCACAAGACTAGTTGATAATCGTGAAAGGTGAGGGGAGTTCATTAATGAATTTCCAACTAAAGGTAAGTGTTATCGTAGAATAGCTTTACTTCCAAACGATCTCGTATCTTGTTTGAAAATGATAGAAACTAACATTCATTCTCATTATTTTCTCACATAATGTCCTTTCTTACATTTGGCACAATTTTGATGCACTAATCGAGATTTGATTGTTAGAATATTAGTAGTAACACATCTCTATTTTGAATGGATTTATCCCATTGATGTTATCTTTGAAACAAAGTCAAGTTTTCCTGATTGATATTGTTGCTCCATATAGATATTGCATACCATATTTATTCAAAATCACGCCATACATATGGTGTGGCCTGTGTTAGGTTTTTTTTCATCCATTTTCCCTATACAAGATATCAATTCCTTCTTTTGTCTCTTTGTTGAGTTGTCATTAACTAAAACACTCTCTAAATCTATAAAAAATTTATTCATTCACACTCACTTTAGAGCCAACTTTTTCCTTTAATTATCCGGATAGACATTTGTGTGGTTTGAGTCATGATAGTTTGATGGTTAAACCTATAAAAAAAAGTGTGCCTTTGGCACATTTCAGTTAACCTTTAACCAATTTTTGATTGATATTTTGCAGATCTAGCTTGGCTTTAACTACAAAAAGCTCAACAAGGGTTAGGCCGTGCAAGAAGTGTGCCATATTTCTATTTGAAATAGTTCAAGTGAAAAGCAACAAATTTCTCTAGTTCGGGTCAAACAGAGAAGTGGACCATTCTATTTGAAAAACCTTAAAGCAAGTGTTGTATCTTTTCTCATCAATATCATTGTGGCAGGCTCTTTTCTTTTTAAATCGATGCTACTTGCCTTACTGTTTTATGTACTCTATCCTTGGATACACTATATTACTGACTTGAATGGATGTCCCAGCATGTGATAGCCATTGACTAGCATTTGATAGCTCAACAAACCTTGAAACATTCCATTTCCAACTTAATTATCTATTCCAAACTCCATTAAAGAAGAAAGACCCAACTGCAATGCTAACTTGAGATTATTCAAATCATAGAAAATTTAGAAGCATTGAAAACTGCACAATATATCATAGTGATATTAAGCATTTATCACCTATGTCTAAGTCACCATCAACACTCAAGTTAGAAGCATTGAAAATTTGACATGCATAATATTTAAATGGTTTTAAATTTTTTCTTTTGCAAAATATTTGATTCAACAATTTTCTATTTTGTGTTGCAAAAAGCGAATGATGCTAATGTCTTTTTACTTGCATTGTATGGCTAAATACTGATATTATTGTGATTGTTCAAAATTGAATGTAGGATAAAAAATTGTCAAAGAAGGCATACAAGAGGTTTAAGGCCGCCACTTATTATATTTTTCCTTCTTGTTGAAGTCTTCAAAATTGTCTTAGGTGGCAGATATATTGATATTAGGAAACAAAAATTCATCATCATCTATTGACAAACTGGCCCCATACGAGTAGTTGGCTGACAAACCACATGTCACAAGCTCTCCTTTCTTGTGAATTGCCTCGTATTAAGTGATTTCATTTTTTCTCTATGGGTTTCAGAACTTCTTCACTTTATTTGTGTTTAAAGATGTGTCAGTGAATTGATAAGTTATTTTTAACATCCCATCTGCATTCTTAAGAATCTTTGCTGGCATAATAGAGTAGATAGAGTGCTACATAATCTACATTCATTGAGCTTGAGTGGTGTGCTTTTAACATTTTTCCTTTATTGTTTCAAAGTGGTTTTTTTATCTCTTATGCTTCACTGCTCTTAATCACTTAATTTTTTAAATCGTAACTGGGTCTTTAGAGAAAAATATTTCTTATCTAAATGTTTTGTTGTCTTAACCAACTTGGGTCCTCTTATAGTCATATTGATATCTTAATCAAGTGTGCTTCATCTACTTTCTCAATATTGAAGTTGTTGTCTTAATGGTGTTTTAGTGAGCATTGGTTTAAAGCAAAATTTGGCTCATATAGTAGCAATACTGTTATACTATTAAACAAAATCTGACAACCTTATATGTCTGCTAAGCCTTGTGTAGATATTTAATGACAAAAGACAAATCTTGTATGATGTTGTAGGTCTAAAAAGTTTATTTGTGCAAATTAACATCATTGTGGAAAGCAAATTCAACTTGCATTTAATCTGATTACAAATACTATGATATTTGTTTATGAAATGGGATCTAAGCTTGATATGATGGGTTTTTTATGTTGCAATTTGGCCACTGTACTTTACATATGGAAAAGGGAAAATCATTTTCTATTTGAATTTAAATAAAGTTGTTAATCTATGATTGATTTTTTTTCTAACTTAAAGTTGTTGAGTGCAGATTGGTAAGGTGGAGTCTATCGATCGGTTCTTCATGCTTAACTATAAATTTGATCTACTTCTCATCAAGGTGGATAAATCTAGACATATTTGAGTTCAAGCATCAAGGGCATTGAACTTGAACTTGAAAAAGCATTTTTAAATGCTTATTGTAATAGTATAGATTCAATTGTTGCTTTTGTTTTCTGTTTTAGGTCAACTAGATCAATTTGGGCTTAAAATTAATCAGTGGTTGATTTTTTCAAATTTGGTTAAAATTGAACATTAGAAACTCACTATACTTTGATTTTGGGTTAAAATTGAACAATCAACTTCGCACTCAAATTTTGGTGCTTTAAAAAGAAGTCATTAAACTACTTTTGAGGATTTAAAAAGAACTTGTGTTTGTTGTGTTTTGTAATTTTTTTTTCAAGTGGTGTCATTCAAATGTGTATGCACTTCTCTCGTGCTTCACGATGATCTTGAGAATCAAAAGCATTTTAGTGACATTGGTTGCCTAAAAAATTACCTCCAATTTCAAATTTGGGTTTTTAAAATTGAACAAATCATGCTAGCGTGAAGAAAAGGCATTGTGTGTGTTCTTTCCTAAGTGTGTTAGGTGGTCAAACTACAAATGTACTCCTTCACTGTTGTTTACCTTTAGAGAGCCTACCTTGGTGGGAAAAAGTACTCACCCTAAGGGAACAACTCAAACCGGTAACGGGCTAAATTCCAAGCTACTCCCAACTAGTATATAAATTTGAATGTTAAGAAAACTCATCATTATAGGTGCTCCTATAGACAAGCAAGTGATACTCTTTATATGGTTTGATCTTGCCTTTCGTGTGGTCTTTTGAACGGGTGCCTTGATTACAAACCAATTTGTATAAAATCTAAAAAATCCTAATATTTGATGATGTCAGGAGATTGGACCTCTGAATTTGTCCTACATACTTGTGGTTCTTAATAGAGATGAACAATTTTTCAAGGGAGATTCATGAGAACTCAAAGCTTGGTTGACCTATAAAATTGATTGTCATGGAGGGGAGCTAGTGTGGTCAAGATTCTAATCATCCACTCTGAATAAGCATAGCTAGAGAAATCCAAGTGGAAACTCAACAAATATTGTCTTTTCTATCCTAGAGTTGTACAATCTATGAGTTAGTCAAATACATTGCTTGGATCTCAAACTTTGAAACAAACACTCAACAAGGTCATCAAATTTCAAACCCTTTGGAAAGAGAAAATAGCTTTGAAAATTCCACATATTACTACTTGTCCCTAGGGATTCTATCCTTAGAGGCTTCTAAATATTCGGACCCATATCTCAATTTCTTCTCTCCAAAGTCAACCTAGGAAAACTATGCCTTGATTCTTTGATTTTCCCATAATGGACCTTGTGGAATGAAAAAGAGTTGAGACATAGACATTCAATTTGAAAGTTTTATAAAAAAAAGTGTTGATGTGGTAAAAGCAATTCATTAACCAAGATTAAATCAATTGAACCCCACACATGTGCTTGTTATCTTTTCTCTTATGATCTTCCAAGCAAAACATTGATATTTTTGGTTTGAATTACTCTTAGGGAAAATCATGTTCTTCACTATCTTGGTCTTGTAAACAAAGTCCATCTTAGGTTCTGTTGATGCCAAAAATTGACAAGGTAATAGTGCCTTATGGGAGACTCAGTTCAAGGGGGACCCTTTGCGCCAAACTAAGCGACCTCTGGATTTGAAAGAAGCCAACTTCTTCTATAACAGGTTTTGGAAAGGGAGAAAGAAACAGATATAATGAAGCAAAGTCTAATCTAAGGCGATGTGCCAAAATTTTCTGATGGGCATGATAAATCATAGATTTAGGGGCCTGAATGGTGTTGTCGCATTCCAAAACGTCAGAGGCTTAAAGCTATAGGATAAACAATTCATTCATTAACATAAAATAGTATTGCATACATACTCACTACTAAGAAGAGTCATTAGACATGATTTAGGTAAGCAAGTTTGTATTCAATATATAGAAGTTCCTTTAAATGAAATGCTTAAGACAGTATAAAACATAGTTTACAGTTTAATCAAAACATGAAAAATAGAAAGGCTGAACAATTGGCACAGTCTAAAAATTTCTTGCAAATAAAATAGTAAAAGAGGCCTGATGTCTCTTGCTAAAAACTAGTGTGTTTTTCTCTAAAATTTTTTGGACCCCTTCTCTCATTAACAGAGAGAGTATATATAGCAGGAAAAGAAACCTCCCACCGCCTTGGAGAACTGCAGCAGAAAAGATCCCACAATCCCCTGCAATGATGTCTGAATTAGAAGATTCCCAAGATCGTTACAATGGCATTGAGCTAGAACACAATATCCGGTCATCTAGGTGCAGGTGCATCCCTCGTAATGATGGAGGTGGTCCCAACCAGGCTTAAGGTGACAAGTGTCATCCACCACTACAAATGACCATGATGAGCGATGCCCAATAGCATCATCCCCCTTAGCTAGCCTATCAACTGCTCTATAGATTAGTCGTAAGGCACATGGCAGTCTTTCGTTGCCCGCACAAAACCTTCTCCCATTTATATTGAGAGATTGCGAAGATGCAACACGTGTCCAATGGGTCGAGATCCTTATCATAGTGGAGAGAAAACTATATTAACCAGGTGTGAAAGACACGTGGCAGTGTTTTGTTACTCATGGTCATTCATTTTCTTGCTATGTGAAAGATCTGTGAATGATTGCCACCTAGAAAAATGTGGGGTCTACCAACACCTTTAGAAAATAAAAGAAACCCAGCAGAAGCATTTCATAGCCCATGGTTGATTATTTCATTCCCGCATGAAAAGATTGTGATCTGCCGCCACGTAGCAAGATGTAGGACCCTCTGAAAATCTTTAGCAATGATGGCCCCGTAGAAGCCTTTCACAACCTGCATAAAGCTTTTAAGGAAATAAGAGATAAAACCCTCTGCAAGTGTGACACGTGGTTGCCCAATGCAGCCTCTTAGGACCTGAAAGGGAAGCCGTTGCCCGAAGTTGCGAAGAGGAGATGCGCAAAGTGGTAGATCAAAAATTTGATGAAAATCCAAATAAACTCAGTGATGCATAGGCCAACACACACACAAATACAAAAGAAACCCAAAGGGAGCTGCTAAAATATTTTTTAATAGCTTTTGGCGACTATCAAGGGCATTTTAGATAAGGAACGGAGAACCCAAAAATCTCTTTGGTTCTGCAAACCAGAGCTTTATTCATAGGGCTAATGGAGTCAGAGTTTGGAAAGAGCAGCTTGCAAGGGCGACCATTCACTTTTGGATGGCTTTTCTATGCTGCGCAAATTTTCTTGTGCTCCGCATAGATCAATAGCTTCCTTGCAAGGTAGAACCTCAGGTAGGTCGGCACCTGCTTGGATATAAAAAAGCAGCTGCAAGAGTGGATGAATGACCGCCTCAATGTCAGCTGCCGTTGGGGAGCTGCTGAACTCCCTAAAAGCCTCCAGGTCATTTTCCTTCTGCTCAATAACCTTAGCAATATGTGTAGTTGTGGCAATAGAGCCATCTTCGAGGAACGGGGACGACAACCCCAATTTTCCTAACTCAAAGAAACTTCCTCGTATGTCATCCAACACTTTGCTTAGAAAAGTCGTGGCTGCCTTAGTGCACTGGAAAGTGGAGTGACAATGAATTTATTTGCTGTTTGAGCAGCAACGTCTCGATCTTCAACACCCACCCTGGCAAAGATTTCATCTGAGATGGAGTATAGTTTGTTGAGCAAGTCCCTTGCTTCAAGAACATTCTCTAGGATGAAATGTGGGAACTGCTCAATTGTATTACTTTCCTTTTGATTGAGCCTTGATGCCTTGTCGATAAATCAAAGGGTAGGCTGCAATGTTAGGCAAAAAATCTTGACTTTCTCCCAGTGAGAAATGTATAATTTCCTAACCAGTAGAATGACATCTGGTTGGGCAGGGGCAGACAACAAAGAGGCTTTAAGCGAAGAAATCTCTGCGTCTCTTGAAATAAGGGCCTCGACTTATTTTGCCTTCTTCCTTTTCTCAGATGCTAGCTGCTCTGCATAGCTACTCATTTCTTTATTCCAATTTTGTTCAGCTTGGGAGTGGTTCACTAATTGCTCTTCTAGAGAAGCCTTTGTCTTTTGGAGTTCTTCCTCCAGTTTAGCCCTCAGGCCTTTAAATTTAGCCACTTTCTCCAATACTCTTTGCTCATACTACTCTTGTAGGCACTCCAACTCCGCACCCTTTTGTGCCATCCCCTGACTATGCTCAAGGAAAATGCATTCAAGCTCCTCCTCCTTTAACTGTAGGCTCTGTCGTGCTGCTTGGTTCTAGCTCTGCAATTCTTTTATTAAGCCTAGGACAGCAATCAGGGTCTTCACAATTTTTCCCTAAGTCTGTTCCTCTCATTCTCTGCTATCAGCGCCCTTTCAGTCATTTGGGTGATATTTGCCTCCAAGGATTTCTCCTTTGTTTCCAGAAAACTCACCATTTCCTTGGCTTCCCTGAGCTGTTCATCCTTTTTCTTTAATTCGTAATTAGTTTTGAGGAAGTCAGAAGTGACCACCCATTGCGTTTCCTCCATGATTTTGACCTTATCTTGTGGCTGGACTACCTTCATGTCGAGTCTGACAGCATATATCTCATAGTCTTCAGGTTGCATTTCTCCCTGAGGCTTGCTTATCCTTGGGTACATGGTTGCAAATTTTAATTCTTGTCAAGCCTCATCATACAAAGCTTGTACTCTCGACTCGGCAGGAGCATTATCATCCTTTGCCTTGCGTTGCCTCATTCTATTCGCGCATGCCTCTTTTCCACAATCTATCTATGCTATGAATTTGGCTGGTGATGAAACTAGCCCACCTGCAAAAGGAACACCAGAAGGTAGGGCATAGGGATAGGTAATTTTCATAGGCGCATGCATTTGTTTCTTCTGGAGAGTGACTGTTTGCAGAGAAAAGTGTAGCACATTCCATAGTTTGGCCTAAAAAATGTCAGCAGGGCTAGGCATTTGTAGCGGCTAAATCGAGGATTCAGCCATAAGGCTCATTGGCTGGGAAAGGGGAGTTGCTAATGGGGTGTCAACTTGTTGCAATGGAAGGGGGTCTATAAGCATAGCGAAAAAAGAATGGGCACCAATAGGGGACGTTCTCCGAAAGTGAAGCAAGAAAAGTGTGAGCGATAGTAGTAGGTGTGAGCACACTCGGAGGAGTAATTACAAGCAGGTGGGCTTGCAAAAACTGGGCAAATCCAACTGAATAAGTTAGACCAAAAGTAGAAGGTAGAGGGCTCAGACTTATGGCAGGAGTTGCCAATGAAGCAGGGGTGGACATGAAGGAATGAGATGCAAGAGAAGAAAGAGTGAAATATACCTATTGATTGGTCGACGGCGGTTCCAGGATAGTTCATGACTCACCCGCAAACTCTAGTATTTGGCTAGCAGCGGGTGTTTCTCCTCCAGCGAGTTCTTGCAAAACCCCTCCAATTATACTTTTCGTGCACTGCCTTTTCGCAGGTGGACACTCACTAACTTCGGTAGCTGAATACTTCTGCTAAGGTGTTAGCCTGGTTGGCTTAGCAATCTAAGTGAGTGTATGTGATCCTCTTGATATATTAAAATGTACATTTGTGGCCACATAGGTGGCATGCCCAAAGACCTTGCCCCTTTGCGCTAAAGAGGATGATGCTACCACTTATTCTTCATGCTCCTCGGATTCCTCCCCCTCTTCGCTCCCATCGACACTAGAGCTAGGGCTGGGGTGGCCTTATTTTCACCATCTATCAAATTCCTAGTCGCCCTTTAGCTGATTGTAAGGAGCATCCAATTGTGCTACTTTCTAGTGATATTTCTAGAAAGTTTTTATTTTTTTATCACTCAATTCCCCATCTCTCTTCAACTTATTATACATGCTGCTCTCCATGGGAAAATTGTTCTTGGCCATAACCATAGGAAAGTAGAACTTGTGCCATGGGCCTCTAGTGTCCGGCATAAGGATTTGTGCTAATTCTACAAAATCCTCATCTCTATCCATTCGCGGATTAAGTCGCTTCTCCTAGTATGGTCAAGAAACATGGGTAACTTTCATATGTGGTTCCGGTAAGTCATTGAAAGGGTTGTATTCCCACTTATCGTTTATCAATACCAACCCTAAATGTGCCAACTTCTCTTCTAACAACTTGTACGATTATTTTTAATCAGAGTTACGGACCTGAAACTTTTCGAACAAGTGAAGAATCCCTTCTTGACCCTTATGCTACTACAAAAAGTGAAATCAATGATACACACCTGCCGAAAAATTTTCAGCATGAGCACTCTATCTGTGACGCAAGCCGGGAGCAGGAAAGGTTTGCCAGTAAAACCCCGCATTTGGAGATTGTAAAATCCCTGCCTAAGAACCAATCACAAGTAGGGGTATAGCTCTACATAAATTCGGTCTGCTCTTTGGTGAGC
This sequence comes from Sequoia sempervirens, assembly GCA_007258455.2. Taxonomy (NCBI): domain Eukaryota; kingdom Viridiplantae; phylum Streptophyta; class Pinopsida; order Cupressales; family Cupressaceae; genus Sequoia; species Sequoia sempervirens. Next base: position 62,663 of record VDFB02142888.1, read on the forward strand.
TGGACAATATCACCTTCTCCGATTAAATCATTCAAAACCGGAGCTATGAAATAGTCTACAAAGGCATAATAGTCATATGATGTGGAAAGGAAAGGTGTCCATGTAGACACCGGATTTCTTTTATTCTGCTCATCAAAAATTGATAGTGGAAAAAATTAGGCGAAGAAATCCAGATTCTGATATAGAAACATGTGGACCAGGTAGGAAAGAAACCTAAACTTCTTCTCCACCTGATAATTCTCAATTTGTTGTTTCATTTCTTCAACCATGAACTCAGCAAAATTATACCAGAAGAGTTCATGCTGCTTGCAAAATTGTATTGCCAGTCCTAGCTGAAAGTTTTCTATCTTCTCATTAGAGTCTCGGTCGCAAACAAATGCCAACATGGACATGTCATCTTGGAGATCATTGTGAAATGCGCCATGCGATAATAGGATACTTGGTGCTTTAGCACCTGAGATACCTTTCTTATTAGTCTCTTCTAATAAGAAATCTGAGTTGATTTTCATCTTCCTCCATATTTTTTCCCTTTCTCAGGCGAAAAGGATTGATAGTCTCCTTCCTTTTACCTGGATTCGAGATATATAACATGTGCTAGATTGCTTTTAGGCTGATATGCACCCTTAAATTGCAGCCTTCAATGTAGTGGGTATCTGGATTATAGTGCTGAACAATAGCATCAACCACTACTGGACAATAGTGCACCAATGAGACCATGTATTGTGGGAGACTGCTATACCAAACTCTACTTGCTGTGGATTGGTCTGCCTATGGTGCTGATAACCTTGCACAAGCTGCCTCTCTGAGGGACTTAGAGTTTTTTGCGAGCTTTGGGTCATAGATATTGTCCCATTTTTTCTCAACCTTTTTTTGGTTGCTCCATTCCTTTGGTCTATCCAGCTCCTCCATGTGGGCTCTTCTCATCTTGTTGGGTATACCAGGCGTGGAATATGCTACATCCTCGTAGACATATACCTCAACTAAGTTACAAATAGCCATGAATAGTTCTTGACTAATTTTCTCTTGCATTGGTTGAGCTAAAGATTCTGACATTTTTCTTTCTCTAAAGATTTTGTAATCTTCTAACCTGCGACTATGCTTGCTCTAGATAGACAGACAGAAAAAAACTTTGCACTTCTTTTGTTTGTAAAAATACTTTGAAATATTAAGCTTTTTCATGCAATAATAGCAACTTCCCAAGGCGGTAGGCGAAAGCAAGCCTTTTGCATTTAATTTGGCATGTACCGTTAATCTTGCAACTCATGCAAGATGAACTAATTGCTATTCCGAGGTGGCTAGATTTCATCATTATATTTGGGCGATCGTGTGATATGCCCTAATCTCCTTGGAACTCTAGCTTGCAACTGGCTTTCCCAACCTTGTGTTAGCATGCGCTAATAATTAATATCTTGGTCGGAATGATTATGCCAAGCAAACGATCGCCGCCTGAAAAGATATGAGTATCGCCTTGGGCTCTGGGATGCGCTTGAGAGATTACACAATAGCTTATGGCCATATGTCCTCCCACCAACAAGCGCCACCTTTTTAAAACTAATTAATCAGCTTTATTTAATTAAGCATGTATCGAGCCATGCTATCATGAATGCAACTAGCTTGAAAATGTGAACAAATGTAGGACCACCTTTCAAGATATTAGCTAGCATAACATCATGTTTCTTAGAGGTGGATCAGCATGTGCCTTGTCAATTTTTCTATAAATAGGCTAGTAGATAGTGGGAAAAATATACTTAGCATTTAAGAAGTGATAGGTTAGTAGCAAAGTGTCAAGCAAGTCCTTTCATAGGTTAGGTGGTGAACAAATTTTGCATTATCTTAGAAGCCTAGGGATAGTGTCAGAACAATGGATACTCCAATTCGTCTAACCTTGTATAAGTCACAGACAGCGTTCCTAGGTGAGATTTCAACTAGGAGACTGAAAAGGATGATGAAGAACTAACATTCTCTGGTTTTGATAGCCATTAAGTGGGTCTTAGGCAAGGATTGCATAGAATACAAGGATAAGTATAAGGTGAATACTGATGTGTGCTCCCACTTTGTAGCATTCATGCTGGACATTTGTGTTCCTCAGCCACTTATCCTGAAGCTGGTTAAAGAAATCTTCCCCAAAAAAAACCTGAATGGGCTTGGTGAGGTCGTTGCGCACGCTGCATATGGGATAGGTCTGCCAATAGCCAGTGACCTACGTCGCTTTATTGAAGAAGAAGTTGTCATCGTTTGGTTGCCATTCCTCAGTGGATTCCACCTACAGACCTATGACCAGCACCAGCAGAGGGTTACTCAAGCCCTACACTTCCTATTTCAGAGCTACCACGTGATACCTTTCTATGATGTAGACTGGTATACTGACTTCAGGAACTTGGTGTTTCCACCGCCACTAGCAGTTGTGCCATACTAGTACTGCTGAGAAGCCTGTGGACGAGGAAGAAGTGGACACTATAGTGAATGCACCAATTGCTGCCAGTCATGCCTTCAGATAGACAACCCCTTTGCCTACTTGTTCAAAATGTAACTCTCCTACTTTAGATAAGCCTGATAAAAGGCTATCATATATAATATACCTTGATACTTGTACATTTTGAAAAATGGCTTCCCAGCCATTTTGTAACCAAAGAACATATATATAAATATATATCTCCTATTTGAAGAAAAATCCATGCTCTTTCTTGCTTTTGTGTTTAAAATTTTTTAGGTTTGCAAGTTTTATATGCTATTTCTCCGTGCATGAGTGTATTTGTTGTAAAGCAACTTTGGTGTTTCACCCACGAATGATAATGAGTTAATTTATAGAATGACAACTGATTTTAGAAAAGAACCGGCCAAACAACAAGAAAGAAAATAAAAGCGTTATTTACATATGTACAAAGTAGAGCTTAATTCCTAATGGAACAACTTAAGATGAATCCCATTGACTAGGATTCCTAATGGTTCCTGTTCCATATTCTCCAGCTCAAAAGTGTTGTGTTGTTTGCATCGAATGATTTTAAAGGGTCCCTCCCATAGGCTATCAAATTTATTGTGTTGACTTGGATTTGCAGTCCTGCTGTCATACTTTAGCACTAAATCTCCACTTTTTAGACCCTGGTCGGAAGCCTTCTTGTCAAACCATCATTTGACCACCTGTTGATGGCCTGTCATTACTATTAGGGAATTCTCCCTTTTTTCTTGCACTTCCAACAATTCGGCGAGCTAAACCTCCATGGCTTCATTTTGTTCTATCTCAAGGGATTTCAATAACTGTATTGCTAGGATCTCCATGGAGATGGGTAACAACGTCTCTTTCCCATAAACCAATTCATAAGGTGAAGTCTTAAGGACTTGCTTAGGAGTTATGCGGTTTGCCTAGAACACTTTTCAAAGATTTTTATGCCATTCCCTCTAGTGCTCTGAGCCAACCTTTTTAAGGAGTCAAACTAAGCTTTTGTTTGTCGACTCGGTGAGACCATTTCCTTGTAGATAATAGTTTGATGATGTTTTAAGAAATATGCTATTCTTTAATGCAAAGTGACATACCTTTGTACCTAGAAATGCTCTAGCGTTGTCCAAAATAATTATTTTTTGAGGGCCGAACCTTGTCACCAGTGCTTCGAGGAAGTCTACAATCTCTATTTCTGTTGCGCCCTTAAGGGGAACAGCTTCCGTCCACCTTGTAAAGTAGTATGTAGCGGTTAGAATCCACTTATGTCTGGCACTAGAAACCAGGTTGATCATTCCGATGAATTCTAGGCCCCATTGTGTGAATGGTTCGCCTGCCACTATAGGTCTGAGGGGCATTGCTGAATTCTTCCTTTTGTCAGAGAACTAGCATTTTTTACATGCCCTTAATAGAGAGTGGGAGTCACTAAAAAGTGTAGGCCAGTAATAGCTAGCTCGAATGATCTTAATGGCGTAGTTTTGGTGGAGAAATGTCCACCTTCATCACTATTGTGGAATGCATTGAGGATCCTCTGCACCCCCTGAAGTAACGCATGGCAGGAGCACACCATTGAAATTTCTTTTGAAAAGGACTCCTATCAGTGTATATCCACAATTCTGAAGCTGATAATACCTTCTTTTTTGGGATGAGAGGCCTGGCATATACCTTCTAGTTTGCATGAAGTTCATTCTATCAGTCAGCTAATTGTCTTTCTATCCTGATCTATTTATCAAGACGAGCTCTGGCTTTTCCTCCTTGGCAGGTACCTCCTCCTTCTATGCCATATACTCACATAGTCCTCTACTTTTAATAGTCTTAGTAGGCCTGACCTCAATGTCATATTCTAGGAACTTGGTGATCCAATTAGCCCTTTTTTCTGTGATCTCTCCTTCCATGATGTATTCACGCACACTAGAATGTGCAACATATACCAGAACTTTGTTGCAAGAAATTAGATGGTAAATTTTTTTAAGTCCCTTTACTATTGCAAAGGCCTATTTTTTGACGAAGTTATAATTCACCTCATATTCTTTTGGGGTTCAGGAATAGAACGCCACTGGATGTTCTCCTTTTCCTTCACTATCCTTTTGAGTTAGAACAATAGCAATACTAGACTCACTACTAAAAGCATACATTATAAAATATTTGCATTGATCTAGATTAACCAGCACTGGGGCTGTGGAGATCGCTTCCTTGACCTTTTCAAAATCCTGCTGAGCTTTCATTGTCTATTTGAAAGCTTGATCTTTTTTCAGCATTAGGGTGATCGACCTAATCATTCCTATGAAATTAGAAATAAATTTTCTAAAAAAAATTACTTTGCCTAGGAAAGACTGGGCACCTTTCTTATTTACCAGAAGGGGAAGTTCCTTGATAGCCTTTAATTGTTCGGGGTCAATTGAAATACCTTCTTTAGACACAACATGCCCCAATAGCTTACCCTACAGTACTCCAAATGCACATTTCTTTGGATTTAGGGAAACCCCAAACTCCTGGCACTTTTGAAAAATTAATTCCAAATGATCAAAATGATCATCTTTAGATTTATAGAACACAGTAAGGTCATCCAAATAGATTAGAATAAACTTATTGATCAGTTCGTTGAATGTGACGTCCATTGCCCACTGGAAAGTTGCCCCTGCATTGGATAAACCAAAAAGAATTTTAGCATATGCAAATGTTCCCCACTTGGTGGTGAACGTAGTCTTGTGTTGATCTTCTTCTTTGACTCGAATCTAGTTATAGCTAGAGAAGCCATCCAACAGAGAGAATATTTCCGGTCTTGCGATAGTTTGTAGGATTGACTCCATAGAAGGCAATGGATAGTGATCTTTTAGAGATGCTCTGTTCAGGTCTTGGAAGTCCACACATAAGCGAATGTCACTATTCTTCTTTTAGACTAGTACCAGATTTGATACCCAAGTACTATGTTTGATTGGGAAGACAATACGTGAATCAATGAACTTGGTTAGCTCTTGTGCCATCAGGGCCTCAACTTTAGGGTTGACTAGCCTCTATTTCTATTGGACTGGTTTCACACCTTTTGTTAGCTCAATAGTGTGCTAAATGATACCAAGATCGTAGGACCAGGCTACTACTCCATATTTTTTGCAAAAACTGATAAGCCTTCCTTTATCTCGATGTGAGACATCTCTCCCAACTCAGAGATTCCTACCATTGAAGACTCGAAGGTCCTCATAATCACTTTTATCTGCCATGAACTTCTGCTTAGCATTTCAAGCGTCATTAAAATTGAAAAAGTTTTTGAGAGTAACCAACCCTTTCAGAAGTTTATTTTATTTGAGCTGCATAATCTGTCCTCCATAGGCTTCAGCATTCTTTGGTTGAAGCTGATCAGCAAATTCTCCTGAGTGCTAGATAAATGAAGCGATGTGTTCATCGCTTTCAAAGACTTGCCAACTCTAATCATTATCAGGAATCGCTAGTCGGACAAGCACCTGTACTGAATATTCATTTCGAAGCAAGTCAGAGATAGGATCAAACTGAGCACCAATCACTGCCATACGATCTATATTGCTATTCTACCTCTAGGGAATGGTCCAGATGTTGAAAGCTTCGAAACCCTAAATCAGGTCCCAGATTCTATGCCAATAGGATCTCATGTAGACACTCTTTGTTGTAGAAATTCCTTGGACCTAATTAACTACTAGTTCAGAATCTTCAAACACAATCAATTGCTTAATACCCATTCATTCTGCAAGGCTTAGGCCCTGGACTAACCCTTCATATTCAACCTCATTGTTTGAACAAGCGAATTGAAAATGGAAAGTCCTTAACAACTTTTTATTTTGTGGGGATATTAGACATACCCCTGCTCCAACACCTACCTTGCTTCTTGCTCTGTCAAAATACAATGTCAATAGCTCATTTGCTTGGTTACTGTCAGATTCTTTGGTGACCCTTAGAAGCACCTAGTCTTCATCATAAATCACATATGTGCCCAATCCTATAGCATGATAATTCCCAAAAGGATCATTGTTTATGTGTTCACTCAATAGAGCATCTTCCTTATCATTTCGGTCTCCACTCACCTTTTCTTCCTCTAGTATTTCAATGCTATACATTTCCTCCTTGCTGATAGAGGTATGTGCAGCTTCAAAATTGATCAGGGCCTCATCTACCACATGTTCAGAATGTAGAGCCTCTGATTTTATCTTCATTTTTTCCCCATGCTTGGTCCTAAGTATCAGATGTGACCAATTTAAAGACAAATATCCACCCACCTTTGAAGTAAATTCTTAGGATAGACAGAGACCAAACATAGGAGGAACATCTATGATCACCGTATCCTACAGGATCGTGATACTGGGGCAGGAAAATAGAGTTAAAGGAAGTGCTTTGATGACACCTACAGTATCAACTTTATTTTCATCGAGCTGCATAACCCCCTTTTTCATAGGTTCGTAGTTGAGTCCCAAAGCTTCAGCTATCAGTTTTGGCATAACAGTTGTACTAGCACCAGAGTCAATCATAGCGTTGTGTAATAGTTTCTTTTCTATAATGAGAGTTAAGAAAAAGCACTGAGGTTTTGACCTACTTCTGTCTTTCACATGGGATTCCTTCACTTTGTCTGTAAGAAACTTAACTAGTGGTATTTGATAAACCACCTCTGTATTGGCAAATGGATCTGTTGGTGTTGAGTTGATCTCTTGCTGAAGCGCCTTCTGTAATATAATATTTTGTTTAGGGATAGCTAGAATGTCCCATAAAGACACATTTGCGGATGATTTCTTCAATTGCTCCACCACATTGAAAGGCGGAAAACTCAAAGATTTCTGCTATTTGGTTCTTGCTATAATAACTTCCTTCTGCGGTTGAGAAGGTGAAGGGATGGTTGAAGCACCAGGAATTCGATCAGACACGCCTTTGTGTTGTGAGTTGTTCGGAAGTGAAACAACAGGCTCACCGGTGAATCTCCTCTTTTAGCGTGTGTTGTAGTTAGGCTGTACCTATGGCATTTTGGCTATGGATGTGTCATTGGTAAACACCATTTCCTCGTCTTCCATCCAGGAGAAGAGCACATGATCAGGAGCAATATCAGACTCTTGCTCTAAGGACATTCCTTGCATTTGCACGGTAAGGACTGCACTCTCCATTGGCGAGGCATATATGTATCCTCCATCTTCTGTTGTAGTACCTTGATTACGTTGCTCTGCTACCTTTTGTTGTAAGTTCGAACAATTTTGAGGCATATGCACATCATTGTAGGGAAAGCACCATGGATTGATGTCATCAATAAGATTGTTTTGTCCCATGGTTAATTCTCTAATCGAGCTTGGTGATGCACTTGTCAGTGGCGTAGGCACCAGAACCATTTGGTTTGTAGTCGGCGCTGGTGGATTAGTGTGAGGTGCACTCTAATATTGATTTTGCTGATAAGTAGACTGCCCGCCTTGATAGTTTTGATATGTAGGTCGCGGGGGCATTGCTTGGTTCTACTTGAGAGTTGTTATGTCATTTGCCATAGTTCACAACATCTCCTTGAGGTCGCTTATTTCATCCTTGGAAGAACCTGATGTAGAAGCCAAGTTTTTAGGAGCGACCACATATGAGTACATTGACTAGGGAGTTGCTACCGTACTAGTCAATGCGACCTCTTGTGCAGAGGTTGATATTTCAAGAAATATCAGCATAATAGGTTGAGGAGGCAATTTTCTACAATCTATTAAATGATTCTCAACTTTGATAATGGTAGCATAAAAATTTGGTAGAGTGGCTCCTCCCAAAGACTTGATCATCACAGAAATGTTAGGATTAATGGACTTCAGATAAAATATGAATTCCAATTCTCGAGTCGGGTGGATAGTCACAAGAATCCTCTGCTAATTTGAGTGAAATCAGGCATTGAATTCCATCAGAACCTCTTGGGGGGCTCGTCTTATGACGGATAGCTGATAATATAACAAAGAACGATCTCTGTCATTTGAGAACCTTTCATAAAATGGATCTCTGAGCTCATCCTAGGTGTGAATTGAATTAGGAGTTAGCATTCGGTACCAATCCAGAGCATTGCCTTTGAAGGACATAGTGAGGAGCCTCAGGACTACATTCTGCGCTATAATACCGTGTACCAGACAAACATCCGCTACATCCTGCAAATGTTCTACTAAAATTTTTGTGTTGTCTCCAGCAAATTTGGGGATAGCTTTCAAGGCCAAAATTGGGATAGCGCCCCAAACAGCTGGCACTACTGAGGCTACCAGGGGACTCCCAGCATCCCATGCTATGTAGTTTCTATTCGTGGCCAACAACATGGTGAGAGGAAAAGGTGGTGGGAATGGAATGGTTACCAGCTGATTTGTGGCCTGGACTATCCCTAGCAGAGGTACTAGTAAACCTAGTTTACTTGCGGTCTGGGATCTAGTTACAGGCCGATGGTTCATACACCCTTCTATAAGGCAATTTCATTAGTTTGGATCCCACTGGGCATGCCAGAAAAAGGTACAAACTGTTGACGCCAAAAATTGATGAGGTAACAGTGCCTTATGGGAAACTTAGTTCAAGGGGGACCCTTTGTGCCAAACTAAGTGACCTCTGGATTTTAAAGAAGCTGGCTTCTTTTATAACAGGTTTTAGAAAGGGAGAAGGAAACAAATATAATGAAGCAAAGTCTAATCTAAGGCTATGCACCAAAATTTGCTGATGGGCATGATAAATCATAGATTTAGGGGCCTGAATGGTGTTGTCGTGTTCCAAAACGTCAGAGACTTAAAGCTATAGAATAAACAATTCATTCATTGACATAAAATAGTATTGCATACATACTCACTACTAAGAAGAGTCATTAGACATGATTTAGGTAAGCAAGTTTGTATTCAATATATAGAAGTTCCTTCAAATGAAATGCTTAAGATAGTATAAAGCACGGTTTACAGTTTAATCAAAACATGAAAAATAAAAATGCCGAATAGTTGGTACAGTTTGAAAATTTCTTGCAACTAAAGTAGTAAAAGAAGCTTGATGTCTCTTGCTAAAAACTAGTGTGTTTTTCTCTAAAGTTTTTTGGACCCCTTCTCTCATTGATAGAGAGAGTATATATAGCAGGAAAAGAAACCTCCCACCACCTTGGAGAATTGCAATAGAAAAGATCCCACAATCCCCTGCAATGATGTCCAAATCAGAAGATTCCCAAGGCCGTTACAACGGCATTGAGCTAGAACACAACATCCGATCATCAAGGTGCAGGTGCATCCCTTGTAATGATGGCAGTGGTCCTAGCCAGGCTTAAGGTGACAAGTATCATCCACCACTACAAATGACCATGATGAGCGGCACCCAATAGCATCATCCCCCTCAGCCAGCCTATTTCCCACTCTACAAATTAGTCGTAAGGCATGTGGCAGTCTTTCGTTATCTACACGAAACCTTCTCCCATTGTTATCGAGAGATTGCAAAGATGCAACACGTGTTCAATGGGCCGAGATCCTTATTGTAGCGGAGAGAAAGCTATATCAACTGGGTGTGAAAGATGCATGGTAGCGTTTCACTATCCGCAACCATTCGTTTCCTTGCTACGTGAAAGATCTGCAAATGGTTGCCACCTAGCAGAAGGTGGGGTCTGCAAACACCTTTAGAAATTAAAAGAAACTAGTGGAAGCATTTTTCAACCCATGGTTAATTATTTCATTCCCGCATAAAAATCTTGCAATTCGTTGCCACATAGCAAGATGTAGGACCCTCTAACAATCTTTAGAAATGATGGCCCCGTAGAAGCCTTTCGCAACCCGCACAAAGCTTTTAAGGAAATAAGAGATAAAACCCTCCATAAGTGTGACACATGGATTCCCAATGCAACCTCTCAGGACCTAAAAGGTAAGCCGTTGCTTGAAGTTGCGAAGAGGAGATGCGCACAGTGGTAAATCAAAAACTTGATGGAAAGCCGAATAAACTCGGCGATGCACAGGCCGGCGCACACACAAATAAAAAAGAAACCCAAAGGGAGCTACTAAAATATTTTTTAATAGGTTCATTTAGGATGAAACCAACCACTTCATCCATCTAGACACTTATCATCCCATCCCACAAACAACTTTAGAGCTTTGGAAACATCAATATTCTAGACTTGGGTAAATCTTTCAAATCAAATCAAAATCATCTTGTTTGGTTAGGAGTGTGAGAATGCATCCTTTCTGATACCTCTAGTTAAATTAGCACCCTTTTGAACAAGTTCATCCTAAGGTCACATCCAACATCTTAGGATCTACAAGTTCATTATCCAATCAAAACAATCAAAATCAAATCCTAAATTCTAGCATTGATCCAGATTTCTTAAAATTTCAACACCCATATCATTCACCCCTTTCATCCTTCATCTCATCATTGGTCCTAAATCCCTTAGAGGTCAACAAGGTCAAAACACAAGAATAACATGGAATATAAACTTGATTCATGCATCATGAGTGATCTAAGTCAACCAAACTATCAAATCCTTACAATGCCAATTGGCTATCAAAACTCACATTTATACAATCCATACATGGAAGCATTATCTCCTACAAACCTCAATGATACAACAAATGTGAGTATTCCCAATCTAAATTTTTTACCACCTTTCCCTATGGTAGATTTAAACCAAATTTAAAACCTATAAATCTACCAACCAAATGATCAATGCATGAGTCTTCAACAAAACAACATTATCCCATCCAATCCATACATGCAAAATGTGAATATATCAACTACAAGTTTACTAAACATGAACATTTCAAATCCATACTTGGTAAAATTTTGGATAGATATGTTTGTGAATCATGCAAATGTTGTTCAAAGTCCAAACAGTATGTTAACAACTCCATGTATTGATCCAAGTCAAGGTAACTCCATGCAAATTCAAAGTTACCTAAATCAAAGCAATGTGATTCCAAACCACAAAAAATGTTCAATTTAAACCTATAATGCCAAATATAAACATCATCCCAAATCAAAACACTGTCCAAAATCATTTTTTCCATGATCCCATACAAACACCACAAGTATACATTCCAAATCTGCTTGAACAAAAACCAAATCAACTATATCAACGGTGTCAAGATTAAAATCAAGATCGAATTTTGTGAGATCAAATTTCCACACTTACCAAAATAGTTGATTCATTGTGCCAAGATACTTCTCCACCCCAAAATCAATACACTCTTCCATTTTTTAAACCATTTCATCAAAGAATTGAGTTGTGTCCACAATCACATGAAGAACAATATCTCCAATGTCAAGAGGTTGGATATCAAGATCAACAACATAAAAAAAAACCCAATCACTGCATCTCCAAGATCAATCACAACAATAATTACCTCAACAAGTACAAATATCACAAGATCATAGACGTGAATACACTCCTTTTGGAGAACCAATCGAATTAGTGCTAAGAAAGCTAGTTAATGCAAAATTCGTCACTCTTCCAAAAGTAAGTGCTTTCAACTTTGTCCTAAACTTCCTTTGGAATTGGGGTGGATCTTATTGTGAGTATCACAGAGAAAATATTCATAAAACATCAAATTGTATTCAACTCAAAAATCTCATCCAAGAATTTATTGATCAAGAAATAATAAATGTTGAGGGAAATGATCAAGATTCAACCACCAATGATAGCAGTGATAATCTCTCCACCACAATTGTTGAAAACAATGATCAAGATCTATCCATCAATGAACACCTTGAATATGTTTCTACCTTATCCAACGATCAAATCAACATACATCAAAAGTCACTTTTCAATCATGATCAAAATCCACCAACAATACCCAACAATGATTCAATTCAAGAAATCTTAACACCATTTGATCCTATGGCTGAAAACATTGACAATCTCTCCACCACAATTGTTGAAAACAATGATCAAGATTTATCCATCAATGAGCACCTTGAAGATGTTTCTACCCCATCCAATGATCAAATCAAAATGCATCAAGAGTCAGTCTTTAGTCATGATCAAAACCCCTCAACAATATCCGGCAATGACCTATTTCAAGGAGTGTTAGAATTATTTGATCATATTGACATAATCCATGATCCATCAATCAATGATCATGTTGAAAATGTCTCTACATTGCCTAATGAGTTAGAGGACATATCTCAAGAATTTATTCCAAAACATGATCAACATCTTTCACCAAATTCTAGCAATGGTCCTTTTCAAGACATATTAACATCCTTTGACCTCATGGTTGTGCACAGTGAAGGAATCCTCAACTCAACATTTGATCCAAGTCCACTCAAAGATCAAGAGGATATCGAGCCACTTCCCATTCCTAATGAAGATATCCAAGAACCCTTTATAAGTAATACATCCTTTGAAATTGACCCATGCCAAGAACTTGATCCAAATCATTTCAAAAGCAATTCCAAAATTAATCGAGATCAAGAATTCATATCTCCAAGATACTACAATGATCTAATGGACACTCTCCAATATATACAAGATGTCACAAATGATGATCATATCCATATAGCACATATTCTTCCATATGCCCATGAGATGCTTACTCCTAATGGACATGTACATGATCTTCATTCAAAACAAGAGTCTCATACTCTTGATATCATTACCAAGGAACATGAGTCTCCTAATATTAACATTTATAAACATGATCAAGATATAGAAAAATCTAGAGACATATTAGAAATGGGTCATGAAGAAGGCTTCTATAAAAGTTGTGAATCAGAAACATCCTGTGAAGGTGCATATCAAAAATGAATCATGAAGAATACTTTTACATGGAGAGTGAATCATCAACACCTCTTGAAGAAGCATTAAAATATGATATTTCATAAGATCAAGCCAAAGATATGAATCAAGAAGTTATCCCACTTATGGAGGATCCTATCACTTATAAAATTGGATCACTTACCTTTTTTAGGGCAAGCTATCTTATCAATGAATAAGCTATCACCTTTGAAGATCCACAATAGAGCAAAGAAGGATTAGCACCTTGTTTCCAAGGTAAATCATATTCTAGTTTTAATAAAATGTTTCAACAGATGAATTATCAAGGCAAAGGATTAGGCCAACATGAATCGGGTATCCTAGAACTAGTGCATATTATTGGTAATCCTAAGCATAAGGTATTGGTTATTCTATAATAAGGGATCTAAAAATATTAGTGATACCTCTATAATACTGGGGGGAATTTAATCTAGTGCAAACATCAACATAGGAAGCATGAAGAATCCTTATGATGAACCAATTCCAATATGACAACTAGCCATGTCATGAATCCTCATCCACCCCTCACCCCATCCACGAATTGGGACCAACATCAAAATAGAGATTCGAATCAAAGCACAAAGAATGTTATCAAAGAAAAAGAAGCTAAAAAGAATAATGGACAAATCAAATACACATGGATACGAAAAAATACAAAGAAAGATTACCCCTATCAAAATCCACCAATCAAATAAATTATGGGGAAAAATAAAAAAGGGAAAAATATCCATCAAAGATGTCCACAAAGTCAAAAGCAAGCTTCCCAAGCGATGTGCAAAGTATATCAAGTAGTTGGTCCTAATTCCATGTACACTTCTGTATCCACCCATCATTGCTTATCTTCCCAAGTTTGGAGAGTCAAAGGTTCCAAACTATCAACCAATCCATCTTTTATTCCTAAACACACTCCATCATCCATTTTACCATGCATGATATCCAATTCTCATATTGACCATGTATTGGAAACAACCCTTCATCATAAGGATTTAGAAGGCATTCTATTGTGATGTGTGCACAAAGACAAAGTTAACTCTGGTATCAACAAAGTAGATCAAGAATCCCAAAAGTTGTATTCAAGTGCATGTATCTTGGAAAAACAACTTCTTCAAGCAGGATATCGATGGCACATTATGACAGAAGCATCTACATCAAAACCACTAGGTGATTCAACGTGAACTTAAATTTCTCTCACAAAAAAACCAAAAAATCAACAAATCATGAAAATAGTAAAGATAAAAAATTGTTATGTAGTGAGAACCATTATGATGGCACTTTGGATAGGTACCATGATGAAAATTTGGCAAACACACATCATGTGTAGAATTGAGCATCTACGTGCGCTAGTCAGGTGAAAGCATCCTATCTCATTCATAATAAATCTAGAATTCCATCCATCTTATCCATAATAAATCCATTCGTCCATTAAACATTTATCCAGTCCATTTTCATTCATCTACAACCATCTATCTGCATTATCTTGATCTTGATAAAGTTTGGTGTATACTTTACACTTGTTAATGGTAAACATCTTGACATGAGTCATTTTCATTGATCCTATCCTACCTAGCATTATCTAAGCAATGAAGCATTATCCAAATGAGCATTCTTTATTCAAACACCTTATCTTATCACAAGATAATCCATATCCCTCCATCCATACATCTATCCAAGCATGCACCCAAGGCATTCCATACATTGCTAGACATTGGGGGAAAATATACACATCTTGCTTCGAGAATAAATCTTGATCCATATCTTCCAACTCATGTGGTGCTTTAAACATTGGAAAACATAAAATCAAATTGGTCAAAGCATTTTCAAGCCAAAATCCAAAGCACTAGCCCATGGCATATTTTGACAAAAAGATGTTCCTTATCAAGCTTTATCTTTCATCAAACATCAATCCAAAAAATCAATATCAGTTACATCTAATGTGTGCTTCAACATCACATAAAATCATTTAAAACAACTTTTGTTCCTAAACTGTTGATTTTTGGGTAGGATTTATAGGCTACTCTTGCACTCTTAGCATGTTTCACCTAAAAGGAGAGAGATAAACCCCACTCAAATTTCTAGGTGGTTCACTCAAATTAATGTGTATGATGGAATTATGACTAAAGTTAATGATATAAATGAAACTAGATGATGATATTGATTGATTAAGTATGCAAAACCTAAGAAATGTAACTTGTTTGAAAACACATTATGTCATGCAAAAACACCTAGAAATGAATGCAAATTACAACAGAAATTGACGAAACTAAAAGTTTGCACCTGAAATATGGATGGAGACTATAAATTCCTTCTGGAATGTTGTTGATGTTGATTTTTAGGCTTGGTGGAACTCATTCGCCATTCTAGGAGAACTAGTCCCAGTTCTACAAAACTGTGCTGGAACTTGTTTCTGACAAAAGGGTATCTAAAAATGTAGAAAACTCAAAATTGACCTGAAAGTGGGACTCATTCGCCACCCATGGTCAATGATTTTTTTGAATTTATGAATATTCAAGAGTGGAATTTGGGGCTTTCGGTCTACACTTTGTCTTGCTACAGGTGTCCGCTTCTGAAACTCTTATTTTCAAACCTGAAAGTGGGTTTTTGTTTATATTTTGGCTTTTTGAATAAAGAGAAGACTTGAGCAACCTTGCAACTTGATCTACAATGATGTCCAAGATTCCAAGAGTCCTAAATCTATAGAAACACAAGAAGAGAAGAAGAAATGTTGAATGTTAGGGCATGGGGGTTTTCCTTGGTCAAAACCTTTTTTTGGTAATTAAACAAAAATGATGAAAGAAATTAATGAAACATGCAATAATGGAATTGATTACCTTGCCATGATGTTTGATCTTAAAATTTTGTAGCAAAACATAAAGAGCCTATCCTTGAATGTCTGAAAATTTATATCTTGGTGACGTGAAATGATAAAACCCTAAGTTGCTTGAATTAAGATGGAAGATTGGTGGATGAATGAGTGATGAGATATGTGAATTAGGGTTAAAAGACTTATATTTATAGGAATTTCACCTATTTTACCCATTAATACCTCATCACAGGCCGAAATGAAAAAATAACAAACTTAAATTGCACTTTTTTCTCTCTCAAAGGTAAAAAATGAGCCAAATGGGAATCATTCACCACCCATGGTGAATGGGTTCCACTTCGATGGGACTGATTCTCCATGTATGGAAAATGGGTCCCACAGGGGCCATTTTGATAGCTAGGAAGCCAAGAGATAAGGAAATAAGGTTTAAATTGCAACTTTGTCCATTATTTTATCAATTTAAGCCTCAAGATGAACAATATGGGTTAATAGGGGCCTATTAGTGATGATGTGAATGTCAAATAGGGCTTGGGACACAAAATTCAGTGTGAAAGTGTGATTAAATACACTTTACAACACTAAAATGTGGTTCACATAGCCTAGAAAGGCACAAGAACCAATGTGAACATGCAAGGCACATTACAACACACTACAACTCTAGTTTATCATTAAGTTTATTTTACAAGCCTTCTAGATTGATGTGATGATGTAGTTAAATATGTTTTATAATGTTGATGTTAGTGATCCAAATATGCACCCCTTATTCCAAGCTATGAAATAAATCAACAAATTTGGACTACCATGGGATTGCTTTCAGGTTGTGGGTGTCCTATTTTGAAAGAAAACCTCCAAATTATGGGTTGGCCCCCCTTTTGATGTCACCTAACTAATGATTTTTGAGGAAAATGGTAAAAGATGCATAAAAATGAACATTTTAACTTAAACTACAAGGTTGATACTCCAAAACTAACTAAGACCTGATAACAACCTATTCACATTCAAAACAATACCATAAAACCTTGTTCACAAAACTCATTTTCACATGCATTTCACATGAGTAATTTATAGGGAGGTTTTTTAGCAAGACTCTTAGAAGGAAAGAAAAATCTCACAACTAACAACACTTGCATGAACTAACACAACTTATAACCTGTAACAATGCATTATCTACTAAATATGTGCTTAACCATAAGACAAGATTACAAGGAAAGGTAAATTTCAAAAATAATCTAATCAATCACTAACAACACACAATAAAACATGAAATAAGAAGGTAAATGTTCTATTTTATTGATTCAAAGTACTCACTATATCACAAGTCCCTTTGAGTTACACTATTGCTCCTGCTGAAAAAGATAACTCACAAAACCAAGCTATCACTCTGCTAGAAAGAAAGAACTAACTTCCATCACAAAGATTGAAGTTACTTAAGAAAAAACAACCAACTCCTCTCACACATGCCCATCTAGAAGGTTCTAGTCGGATGCAGCAAAAAAGGCCAAAAAGAACCTTCTAGAAACCCTCCAAACTATCCTCCACATGAAGCAAAGTTAAGCCAAGTCAATAGTCACACTAAAAATGTGACAAAAATTCCTCCAAATAGCCTCTTTTCCTCCAAAAATAGTCAAAACAACCTCTCACATGCTCCTCATGTCTGCAAGTCATCATTGGTTCTCACACAAGTATTGACCCGCTCTTGACTCACACCTTTAGTGCCTTTGCATAATACAAGACTCTAATTTGCATTTAAAAACAATAATAATTTTCTTAAGTGATTTATAATACATAACTTAAACAAATTACTTTACATTTCAAAAGTATGCAAAAAGAGGACCCACCACCTTTTGGATTACATTGATATTTTGCATCAAATAAACAACATTAAATATCAGTTATTTACAAATCATTTGAGTAATGTTTTGAAATTAGTAAAATGCAAAAAATAATGATACACTTAAATTCTCGTAAAATCATCAAGAAAAAACCCAACTCCTCCAAGGCATTTGATCAATTCTAACTCTCTTTCATTCTACACTTCAAAGCTAAAAGTGACATGGACATCACTTAGTCAACCACCCTAATTTTCAAAGGAAAATAAAACGCCCCAATAACTCAGCCTATGTGAGCTCCACAATCTTTGGAAGGCACATTTTGAAGGTCTTCAAGGCATATCACATTTTAAAAGCATCATATGTTTCCACCTGGAGGACTTAGCAATTGATTTTTTAGAACACAAGGCATATGTGTTCAATATGAAAATAAGGAAAAAGTGCATAAGTCATAACTCACCATTCAACCCTCATAACACATTAAAATGTGTTTTAATTTTTAAAACAATGGGAAAAAGATCCCATTGACCTCCAATAGGGTTCAAACCCTAAACAAAAGAATAGGAAAAAGAAAAAAAGAATTTCCTTTTGCTTCAAGCCTTCTCCAGAATGTTCATTGTGGCCACCAAGAGGGTTTGATGAAGACACTGAAAATATGGTTTTGTGGTCAATTCCTTACTAGTTTTTTGGCATATTCTTTGATGAAAACCATAGAAAATAATAGGTAACACATGTTTTGAACAAAAAATTGTATTTTTTTCATTTTTTGAAGGCCATTTTAATTAATAACATTTTGTTTCCACAGTCCATGATGTTAGTATGCAAGATTTTAATGCTCAATAGCCACGGCCATATAAGTATATCTCTGAACATTTTGTATTGCTTCATTTTATGTGGCTATTTCATTTGGTTAGCCACCATTGTTGAAGTTCTAAAGCTCAAAAAGAAGCTCTCTATAAAAAGAAAAATCTTTGAATATTGTGAAAGAAAAGAGAAAAACCTTCAGGTAAGCCCTCAGTCGACCCATATCTTTGGCTTTTTGGAAAATAAAGTTCATTTGAGCCTCCATACTTGAAAATAAAGCAAGAAAATTCTTATTTTCTTCTACATTTGAAGTTCAATAAAGAGACCCCCATGTGGGCTTGCGATTTCATGAAGAATTATGCTCCCTTGGCCACGGCCATGAAGAATGAAATAGGGTTTCATTTTCTTTTGATTTTCTTCAAAACTTCATGATAGCTTTTTAAATGGCTATATATTTGAAATTTTTAACTTAAAGCCCAAGTGGGTTTCTTGACTTTGAGGAAAGCCATACTTGTTGGCCATGACCATGAAAAATCAAAACTTGGCTTTTTAAAATGACATTTCTTGTAGAATTTCTCCATTGAAACTCTTGTATTTCAAGATTTTTTAACAAACTCGAATGAGTTTTCTATCTTTGAGAAGAAAACACTCTAGTTCATCTCTATATTTGCATTTCATAAAAAAAGAACAAGTGGGTTTCTTCATTTTGAGGAAAACAATGACCCTACCAGGCTGCCATGACACATTGTCTGAATATTATCATGAAATTTCTCCTTTAAAACTTTGGCATTTGCAACTTTTTAACACAACCCAGATGGGTTCTTTAATTTGGGAAAGAAAACCTAGTTTTTTCAAATGGTATTTTCTGTAGAATAAATACCATGAAACTCTTGTATTTGCGGATTTTTTGACAAACCCAAATGGGTTCTCTCATGTGTAAACAAAATCAAACCTTTTCACCTTTGTCTTTGCAATCTTGACACAAAGCACAAGTGTTTTTCTTAACTCATGAAGAGAATGATTTTGTACACTGCATTCTACCAGAAACCCCAAGTGGGTTCTTTGGTTTGGTGAAGAAAGAACCAATTGTCCATACTTGTACCTTGTTGAAAGGTATCTAACTATTAGAAAACTTGTTATGGCTATCAAGGAAACATTGACTGAAACTTTCTCATAACTGAATTATCTCTTACAATTTCCTCTGCTTCTATACTTCAATCATGATTATGCATTGTTTCATCTGAAGCATCATTGTTGTTGTAATACATAGTGGCTTCATATGCATATGATTTTGTGAGATTATCAGGGTTGTGATGCATGTTTTCTTTACTTGTGAATATGAGTGACCTTTTTTCCACCATAGATATAGAGATGACCCCTGTTTTGCATTGAGACTCCCAGTTGGCACTGACTTGGGAAGGGATCATACTGCCAATCATGGCATTCCTGTAGCATTCATGGCTACTTCCAACCTAAATTCTTCTTCCAGAACTTGAAGCTTCAATAGTGCTTAAGCTTGACCTCAAGTTTGTAGAACTTTTAAGTACACCCCTCCCTTCACTTGAATCTCCACCCCAACCTCCTAAGAGTTTGTGATTTTCAATAGTTAAATATGTTGACAATGTACCTTCAAAACTTTTAGATGCACCCCACACCTTGTAGGAACCAAAATTTCAACCTACATTTGAATATTTGGGAGTATGAACAGTCATGGGGTCTATCAATTCAAAATTGGTGATCACACAATTTAATCCTTCCTTTGCTGATATTAGAGTTTCAATAGTTGCCAGTGTATGCCTAGAACTATGAGGCATAGCCCATCCATCATTTTTTGACTGTCCAAGTTGTACATCAATGTTGCTACACCATCCAATAGACTCTTTTGGTAATCCCAACCTAAAGATTGTTCATCTCCAGGTTTCTCCACTTTATTGTTTTATCCCTCTACCAGCATTGGTGCCCCTTTGACTTCATTGCCACCTTGTATAGTGATTGTCGTAGTGTTAGGCTGCTTGAATATCATATCTTCCATGGTGCTTTTAAATGTTCATATGTTGGCCTCATAACTTATGAAACATATTTTCTTTACATAGCCCCTTTGATCATGCTTGGGGGCTGCTCCATCGACGATAGTGTTGTTTAAAATGCATTGATTGAATCAATAACATGATATGATTTGCTTTAATTTTATTCATTGGATTCTAAATACATTTATTTTTTGGACCTTGTTGTCCTATAGCATGGAGTGGCTGCTTCATACCTCTGTTGAGTGAATGATCATTGACTTGTTCCATGTGAACAATGTATGGTTCCTTTGGCTCATGTAGACTTCTTGTACCTTTCACCATGTTCTTTTCACTACTCTGTTATTGACTCTTGGCACACAAGATTGTTATTTCCCATTGATTCTTGTTGTCCTTTTAATGTAGATCATTGTTATTGTCCCACTATGAGATGTAGCATGTATTCTCCTTTAGGACTGCCCCAATCTTCATGGTTTCCATAACAGTTGCTTGCTACCCCACAAGTTTATTACTTGGTCTTCACAACATTTCAATCCTTCTGATCATGTGCAACAAACAAACACCATCTCCTCACTTTAATCCTAGTGGGAAGACATATATCACCTATGTTGGTGACCTGAAAGCTCACCATCCTATGTGATGTGTGGCTGTCCAATAAGATTGAGTTGAGATGAGTTGGACAGTGCCTTGAAATGTTCCTTTTTGCTACCTCATGATGGCTTTAGGCATGCCTTGATTTATCCTTCATTATCTTAAGAGATGCATAATTGAACTTGATGCATCTATGAAATCATTTACTTCATTTAATAAAATGGATCATGGATCTACTTAAGATGATTGAAAGACATGTCTAGCAAAATGTGTACCTTCCTTTTGAAATGATGGCAGCCATATGACTGATTAATTATGAAAAGATGAAGTATTAACTCATGAAAACTCACATTATGTGTTGCATCTTTTGAACATGATAATGAAAGTTGATCAATTGGTGTGATTCCATATTGATTTAATTCATTAATAGCATGCCTATAATTGATTTGATCAAGTTGCTCAATTTCCTATCCCTCTTGAAACATCAGAGGGCATCATGCTAAGCTCTACCCTCATGGAAGTCACATTTACCCCACATGTTGTAATTAGCTAAATCAAAATAGTAACAAGATTTGTCCTAAATTTACACAAGGAACAAATAGTTAGATATACAAAGCATATCATAGGTGTGTTTGATCAATCCTTTCTTATTTTTAGGGACACTTATGGTATGATGCTATTTTAATGCTTGTAGACATTAGATTACATGTTTATGGATGTTTTGCATATAATTTTGATCAGGGATCTTTCATTGCTCTAACAACACTATTTTATCTAATGCAGGAAACCTAGGAGCAATGAGGAGGGTGTCAAATGGAAGCTAGAGTAGTAGGAAGGATCGAGATGATGCGAGGCCAAGGAAACAGAATTCGTCATTCCACCAGGCAATGACATGTCCCTTTTCATGTTATATGGAATTTATTTTTGTTATCCATATGTGTATGATTTCTTCTTTATAATCATTAGGATAGCTAGTCCCTTGGCTTGTGATGGACATTTATATGCTCATGATTATCAATAAAGATCACATTTGCAATACATATTGGTTCTCTTTCTTATTTGTCTGTAATTGCAACATTGGAATAAAATGCAATCTGTTTTTGAAAATCTCTTTCATGCATATTAATGAAATTAGCATAATATAATGTATCTTTTAATGTTTAAACAAAAACACAAAAGAATAAACACTAAGTTACTTGATTTCAGCTTAAAGCTAAAAATCAGGTAATAGTTGAATTAGGGAGAAATGAGTTTATTAAGTCTAGAAAAGACAAAAAGTCCTTTACAACACCTTTACAAGCCATCGTTAAATGCATTTGAAAGGGTCCAAAATCTAGTGTGGATGCACAAAATGCTTCACAACACTATATTAAGACCTCATTATGTCCATTTTATCATGAATTATTCCCATGTCAAGCAAGAGGTCCTTTTTTTCTACAGTACATTTAGCCCCCACTTTAGTGAGAGGATGAACTTGCTTCAAAATAACGCTAAAGTAGACATTCAAGAGAGATCTGAGTGTATTGATGCAGATGACAAAGACTGAAAAAGATCAAAGGGGGTAGTCAAGCCCTTAGGATCCAATATCTTGAGTCAAACCATCAAGATACATAGTCATGCAATGGCAAGAAAGAAGATAAAAATGAACAAGGGGGATCAAGTTTCAATCATTTTTCCAACTATTTGTGGATTAGATCTAGGCTTGCTTGTTTTGGAAAGAAAATGCATACTCACTCTAGGGCGATGAAACTCTTGGATGTCTGTCGGGTGAGAAATCCACAACATACTCACTCTGGGGCCACAAAACTTTTGATTGTCCACAGGGTGAGAAATCCCAAAAGGTGAGAAACATACGCTAGTTGGTATGCACTCAAACACATAGGTGGCTATGGGGAAAGTCATGCCACTAAATGGGCTTCTCGCTCAACCATATTAAAGTTATACCTCCTAATAACTTTAATAAGGCACCACAAAGGAAAATGATTTTTGAGCTCTATGAGGTAAGAAAAACTTTGTATGCTCACTCATAAACATTGTAAGTGCAAGATAGTGCAAGGATTATTCAAAGGAATTTTGCTTAGTCCATGCAAGGTCTCATCTTAGGGAACATCATGCTTAATTCTTCCAAGAGAGGATGTGTCAAAATAAATATCATGCTCTTGGAGGGAATCAAGCCCAATGACTCCACCAAGAAAAGGATGCATTGCAAGAAGAAAGAAATCACACAATGAAATGTGAGTGGTGATGTATGCCCCCACTTTAAAGTGGTTGTGAACACTAGTACTATGAGCAATTGATTTAAAGTAGAAGAAGAGGACATGGGAGCTTACTTAGAAAGCCCTATGCCAAGCCATATATTTTCGAGAAGCTACGTCATGAAAAGGGCAGTATGTCATATGCGAGCCAACTTAAGGCATGTCATCCACATCCAAAGATTTCTATTATGTATTCATGAAAGTTTAATGACTAGTCAAAGGAGGCAACCACAAGTGGCATACAAGGATAAGGCTACATAACCCCTTGCCCCCACTGAGTGCAGGACAACAGTGAGCTGAAATGATTGATGAAATGTAGGCGAGACTGAAAATCGGTATCAGTTAGAGGAATTAGGTTCCTCCACAGAGGGAAGCATACCAAACTCCTAAAAATGTTTGATTTTATGACTCAAAGATTTACATTCATTAGTGGAATGACCATGAAATCTATGATAGGTGGAGAATGAAGTCTTATTAGAGAATTTCTTTCGAGTTCTATGAGGGAGGGTGATCAAGTGATCTTGGAGGATTCTCAAAAAGATACCTTCTTGATCAATGGTAGAAGGTGGTCTTGTGGTTGGTGTCAAAGATACATCTTGCTTAGTAGTAGATGCCATACTTACGCAAGGCTTTTTAGATTGCAATATTTTGTTCTCTCCATTATAGAAGGATATAAAATATAATGAATTCAAATCATGAGAATTTTTTGAGATGACATTAACATTAAGCGAAGGTGTAGTTGGGTGTTGCATGTTTGGTAAAGGATGATGTTCAAGACCACTAGTGTTGAGGTGTTTAATTAAGAATAATTTAGGAGTATGTTTTGTGAGGGTGTTGATGTTGAATGAAGGCTTGGCGATCCCTATTACAAGAAAATATCCAAGACCATGAGTTGTTTGTTGTGTGATAAGGTCAATAGGTTGCGGATACCTTGTTCATTAGCACCACATCCTTTTCCACTATATCCAAGTTGTTTCATAAGACCATACCCTTTTCCATAAAGCTTTCTCATTGCTTTGCAATCAGGTGGTTGTTCGTTATTGTGTTAATCAAAGGTTGTTATGTAGTTTGCTTCTTTATCTAAAGTGGTTGAGGTGGATGCTTTCGAAAGGTCATCTGTGTTTTCATTTTCCTTATTTTAATTTTTTTGTATGATCTTATACTCACCCATGAATTC
The DNA here is from genome assembly GCA_007258455.2 of Sequoia sempervirens. NCBI lineage: Eukaryota > Viridiplantae > Streptophyta > Pinopsida > Cupressales > Cupressaceae > Sequoia > Sequoia sempervirens. The sequence continues at coordinate 87,318 of VDFB02142888.1, forward strand.
ATGTTCAAAATCCAAGGAACCCCAATTATCGTCTAATAGCTTCATGGCTTATTAACTATATTGTTGTTCTTCCTTTTGTTGTGTAGGTTCCAATTGTGTGGTTGGTGGTAATGTGTTCAAGGGGTTCTCTTTGGTTTTCTCAAGTTGCAAGAAACTATAAGACTCATGATCAGTGTCAAGTGTGTACACTTTTCCATTGTAGATGCATTTCATTTTTTGATGAAGAGTGGAAGGCACACTATTCACAGCATGAATCCACAACATGCCTAGAAGAAGGTTATATCAAAGATCATGAGGCATAACTTGGATTGGTGTGTTTAATGTGACTTCTCCAACTGTAATAGGTAAAGTGATCACACCAAGTGGTTTCTTTTCAACATTGTCAAAGCCCTTAATAGATAAAGATTTGGGTTGAATTTTTTATTTATCCACATGAAGCCTATCCAAAATGTTTACACTTCAAACATTAAGGGTTGATCCATTTTCAATAAGGGTCCACTTTATCCCTATCTGATTGTATCGAGCAATGATCATGAAAGCTTCATTTTATTTTTGCACTTCCAAAGGGGGGAGTTTACTTTGGTGGAAAACAATGTCAACATTTATTCCTTTGATCATGGTTGCTATGTTAGTTGGTTGTTCATTAGAAGGGACAAGAACTTGTTGTAAAGCTATTTAGATCATGTTGTGATAGTGAGGGGAGGCTTGAATAAGATCCCACAATGATATCTTAGCAAGAGTATACTTAAGTTGTTCGACAAGATTGTACTCCTTTCCAATAGGAAGACCTGGTAAGAAAGGTCTAGAGGGGATAGGATTAGGAAAAGATAAGGGTGTTGGGGTTGGTTGCAGTAGTTGAGGGTTATTTCTAGTGTTATATGTATGAGCAATGGTATTATAACTCAATTTCTGTGACACATTAGTTTGAGGTGGGTAGAGGGTGAATTCAGGTTTGTGTGGAGTTTGTTTGTGTGAAGGGGGATAAAGGATGAGTTGACGTTGAATAATATTAACATCCCTTGGTGAATGAGAGTCTAACATAGGCTCTTCATCTCTTTTCATGGGCATAATATTATTATCAATGTTATCTTTTCCTTGTATGATGATATTCTCCCTAGAAGGAAAGTGTTTAGGAGAACAAACCCTATGTTCTTTAAAATTAAGGCTTGGTTCATCCAAACTAACTTCATCGCAACTAAGGGAATTATTAATGGTTAAATGTGTTTGATGATTGATAGTGGGGAGAGGAGAAGAAGAATCTATTTGATTGTCTGTTGTTTCTAAGGTCTCATTCTCTTGTACCATATTATCTACCCGACTAGGAGAGCTTGTAATATGTTCATCCAAGTTTGAAAGGTGTAAAGTAGCTTCATCACAAGTGGAAGAGGCATTGAGAGAAGGACCATTATGGTTCTCAAATAGATTTTCCAAAATGGGAGGATTATTAGGGAAGGGATGATCAAGGGTTTCATGATTCTTAATAGGGATGTCTTCTAGCACCAACCTATCCATTTTGCATCGAAGAGGGATATTAGGAGATGGGTAAGGTTGATTTTCATGGTTATGGATACTAGGTAAGGTGATATTTAGAAATGTGTCTATGATCTCATGTTCGTGTTGTCTAACATCTTCCAAAGGGGAATGAGGAGATGGACAATCAAGACCTTCAAGACTTGTAATTTCCTTCACCAAGATACCTTCATCACTAATAGGAAAGGTATTGGGGGAAGAAAAAGTATGATTGTGATGATTGTCCATGCTACCATTCTCACCAATGGGAAATGTAAGATTAAGGATTGTACCAATGGTTTTATCATGTTTCTTAAAGTCCTCATTGTGGTAATCAAAAGTGAACTCATAAGAGGGAATGTTGTACTTATACAATCCACTATTAACAAAATTAAAGCCACATATTTTGGAAGAAAACATGCTATGATGAAAAAGGAAAGAAATTACAATGCAATGACTTAAAAGCAAATGCAATTTTCAATTTTTAAGGAAGCTAATTTTTTGTTTACACAATGCAACAATCTGGAAATGAAATATTATGAATGCCCAAGTGAAATTAAAAAATACATGAAATGAGAGAATTTAAGCTGAATCTAATGAAATGCATGTTACAAAACTCAACCAACTAATACAGATAGGTAAAGGTGCCAAACAGAAGCTTAAAAATAGGGTTTTCAATTCTATAAAGGGTAGTTTCAAGGGTGAAAAGGGACTGATTCACCCTAGGTGGTGAATGAGTCCTAGTATGGACTTTTTTTCAAAATTTTCAGAAATTTTTGAGGTATTTTGATGTGTTATGAATTCTATGATACAGATCTGAGTTAAAATGTAGAATTTTAGAAAATTTTCATGAATTTTAGATGCCAAAAATGCAACCTAAATGCACTTTTTTATGAATAAAAAATTTGAAACCTATCATGCAAATGAAATCATGCAAACCCTAATGCAAGATCAATGGAAGGATAGATATATGATGAAGGACTCCAAAATTAGACAAGAAAGTGTTCAAAAAGCAGGTTCACCAAAATGAACCGTAGATTTGTGGGTAGGATTTATAGTCTACTCTTGCACTCTTAGAATGTTTCACCTAAGAGGAGAGAGATAAAGCCTACTCAAAAGTCTAGGTGGTTAACTCAAATTAATATGTCTATGATGGAATTATGACTAAATGTAATGATCTAAATGAAAATAGATGATGAGATTGATTGATTAAGTATGCAAAACCTAAGAAATGTAACTTGTTTGAAAACACATTATGTAATGCAAAAACACCTAGAAATGAATGCAAATTGTAGCAGAACTTCACGAAACTGAAAGTGTGCACCTAGAATATGGATGGAAACTATAAATTCCTTATGGAATACTACTGATGTTGATTTTTAGGCTTGGTGGGACTCATTCACCATTCTGGATGAATTAGTCCTAGTTCTGCAAAACTGTGTCAAAACCTATTTCTAACAAAAGGGTATCTAAAAATGCAGAAAACTAAAAATTGAACTATAAGTGGGACTCATTCACCACCCATGGTGAATGATCCACTTTTGAATTTTTGAATATTCAAGAGTGGAATCTGGGGATTTTGATCTACACTTTGGCTTGCTATAGGTGTCCTCTTCTGAAAGTATGATTTTTGAACCTAAAAGTGAGTTTTTTGTTGATATTTTGACTTGTTGAATGAAGAGAAGACTTAAGAAACCTTGTAAATTTATCTCCAATGATTTCCAACCTTCCAAGAGTCCTAAATCTACAAACACACAAGAAGAGAAGAAGAAATGTTGAATGTTGGGGCATGAGGGTTTGCCTTGGTCAAACCCCTTTTAGGTAATTAAACCAAAATGATGAAAGAAAGTAATGAAACATGTAATAATAGAATGTATTACCTCTCCTTGATGTTTGGTCTTGCAATTCTATAGAAAAACAAAATCTACCCTTGAATGCCTAAAAATTTATATCTTGGTGACTTGAAATGATAAAACCCTAAGTTGCTTGACTTGAGATGGAATATTGTTGGATGAATGAATGATGAGAGATGTGAATTATGGTTAAAAGACTTATATTTATATGAATTTCATCTATTTTACTTGTCAATACCTCATCACCTATTTTACCCATTAATACCTCATCACATTCTTGCTCAAAGTTAAAAAATGAGCCAAATGGGACTCATTCACCACCCATGGTGAATGGGTCCCACATGGATGGGACTGATTCACCATGCATGGAAAATGGGCCCCACAAGGGCCATTTGACAACTAGGAAGCTAGGAGATAAGGAAATAAGGTTTAAATTGCAACTTTGTTGGTTATTTTATCAATTTAAGCCTCATGATACACAATATGGGTTAATAGGGGCCTATTAGTGATGGTGTGAATGTCAAATAGGGATTGGGACACATAATTCAATGTGAAAGTGTGATTAAATACACTTTACAACACTAAAATATGGTCCACATAGCCTAGAAAGTCACAAGAACCAATGTGAATGTGCAAGACACATTACAAAACTAGTTTATGATCATTAAGTTTATTTTACAAGCCTTCTAGATTGATGTGATGATGTAGTTAAATATGTTTTATACTGTTGAATTAGGGAGAAATGTGTTTATTAAGTCTACAAAAGCGTGAAAGTCCTTTACAACACTTTACAACACCTTTACAAGACATTGTTAAATGCATTTGAAAGGGTCCAAGACCTAGTGTGGATGCATAAAATGCTTCACAACACTAGATTAAGACCACATTAAGTCCATTTTATCATGAATTATTCCCATATCAGGCAAGAGGTCCTTTTTTCCTATGGTACAGTTCCAACCCAAGCTTCAAAATCTATCATTCAAATCCAATCAATACATCATCATCTTTGGATATCCTTCCCAATCCTCGTGTTGCTTAACACTATCCTTGCATTTTTGTGTATCCTCAACAATGTTATCATTGTTGGAATCGAGGAACACTGAAAGGTAGGGGTGAATTAGTGTTCTACAATTTTTAGCTTTATTAATCTAATCTTTGAAACATTTATAACATTCAACTAAAAGAAGGATGCATGAACATAAAAAAAACAACCACAACACCATAACACAAGTATTTTTTACATGGAAACCTTGTTAGGGGAAAAAAAATGGTGGAGGTGAATCCACAATATGATCTGAGTATACTCAAAAAGTGTTTATAAAGGGGAATGCACATGCATTCAGGCACACTTCCTCGAGCTCACTACTTAGATACAAAATAAGACTTACTATCTTACAAAAGTATTTGGATTACATCTAGAAGATTTGAACTGACAAAATATCATCATCTAATGCCTAATTACAATTCTGGTTAAGCTCATTAATCGCTTTCTTGACCTTTTGTCTGATTCTTCTCTTCTGCTCTGTCTTCTTTAATTTGCATCACAAATATTTTCATGCACAAGTGAAACTATGCAGCTTAATTACTCTACAATCTCTCTGACTTTCACATCACACATCAACACACTTTGTACACTCTAAAAAATTATATAAATGATTGCTTATATATCCACAACTAAGGATTTAATCAACCACATGTCAGCTTCAATAAAACATAAAATATTTACAAACTATCAGCTCAATCCATAAATAATTTCAATGCGCAGCAACCAAATTCACCCACAACATAGTGAGGACCCAAATCAACATGCTTGAGTTCACAAAAACACTTAAACAATTTCTTCTCAAAGATCCACAACACGCTACATTCACCTAGTTGGCCTTTTGCACTAATAAATAAAAAATTAACCAACCAGATCTTCTAACTTGCACAACAATATATATGAGGCTCTATGATTCAAGGAAAACATAGATCATACATCTAGCAACCTTCCCTAAGATCCAAAACTCAAAATTATAACAAAAAATTTGCATATGAATCGATGAACACAATTCTATCGGATGCTCTGTTCTAGCTTGAATTTGACTTCTGATATGAGAAAATGTTGATGTGTGGGTCGAATCACTAAATAGGGTTGCCATCAATTACAACATCAGATGACATTTGCAATGTCTCTTGCCAAAAATCTCCCCTTTTGGCATTGATGGCAACACTTAGTGAAAAATGACTAAGTGACGGATCAGTACCACCATGAAATACACTGCAAACCTTCAAAACTTCAAAAACACAACTCCCCTGAAATGATTAAAGCATTTTTCATTGTCCCACTCTCACCCTTTGACATCAATGGAAAAGGTAGGAATCTACATACCAAAAATCAAACTAAATTGCTATGAACAAACTGCATATGTGCAAACTTGCTTCTATAACTTACATAAACTTGAATATGTCTACAAAATTGGTCTTCAACAGGCTCAAACTAGTGTCCCAACTCTTTTTGAGACTCTCTAAGATAGTCATGTGACTACAAAATAGATAAGATTGTATCTCTATTGATTTGAGGTTCATCAAATCACAACCGATCATAGCATCTTGTGCTTTGTTCAAAGCACTAAGCATTGTCTCCATCTTAGGACCAATTAGTCCTCTAAGCTCACAAACCCTTTCAACAATTTTCCCTTCTTCATGCTTCAAACCTTTAGTCTTGTCAAGCAGGGATATGACTTGACCTTCTTTCTTTCCAACATAAACAGTTAGAGGATCAAATGCTTGAGAGATATCTACTAACTATTTCTCATATTGTTTCATTTTCTTTTCAATGTCTTTAGTGAATTTAGAAAATGATAAGCATGACTTATAAATGTTTCCACCTTCATAAAAAGCACCTTAAATGTTCTTTACATAGGTAGCTAATAAATATTTATCATTAGCAATCATTCCCTTCAATCTACCAAACTTGTTAGCATCAAACTCCTTCAGAACCTTATCCATATAAGTTGACTTCTCATGTGACTCAAAGTGAGTACTTATAGAATTTACAAGTTTCTTCAACTAACTAGATGGAGAATCAGATGAGTCCTTGACATATGAAGGAATAATTTTCTCCAGAATAACAAATGCAAGATTTAACAGTTCACTATCTTTAATATGAGATTTCATAATCTCTTCCCTTGCCTTAGCTTGAGCAAATGATGCAAATTTTAGTTTCTCAATGGGAGATAAAGTAGAAAAGTTGATAGGTCCTTTAACCAATTCAGGATCAAACTCCTCCTGTTCCTCCTCCAAAAACACCTTTATTTCCTTAGCAATGTCTCTTGCTTCCACAAACCTGCTCTGCTTCAACCTTCTTCTCTTCAGCCACAAATTCTTCCTTAGCTTCAGGAATCTAAACTTCATCAATTGACACAACTTTAGAAGCTTCAGTCTCCATAGGAATATCTAAACTTCATCAACTGACACAACTTTAGAAGCTTCAGAATATCTAGAGGATTAAGAGTATCCTCAAATGTATCTTCTTTTCCTTCTTCTATTACCGGACCAAATGGAGCATCTTCAACTTGCATTTATTTAGAGACAACATTGTATCTGTTCTTTAACAGAATTTCCTTAAGGATTTTCTAAGTGTCTTTTGCCACCTCTTCAGTTAGCCCAATCATTAGCTTGTTCACCCTTGTTTTTCTCTTAAAATATATTTTTGCTTCATTGAGAATATTCTTCATCTCTTCTATAGACATCACCGGACACAGATCAACAAGTATCCATTCTCTCATTTTCTCTTCTTCAGTTCTTGCATTAACTCTCCTTATTTCTAAAACTTCATATAGACCTTTGGCTAACTTGGACATTATTTCAACGAGAGTCATATTGAAATTATTCAAATAATTTATTGTGCCTTCCTCAAGAATTCTTTGACCAGCACTATCAAAGGTCATACCATTCACAAAGAGGCCTAATATTACCATCCTTTATCAAGGTTTTTTCAACTTCTTATATAGACATACCCGATTTATCAGCTTTCATCTTTTTCTTTGCTTTCTCTTCACCAGAGGGCTTGTCCTTAGTGACTTTTCCTTTTCTCTTTTCATCCTTCTGCATGTTTTTGCCTTGATTTATTGGACCCTTTTTGCTTCTATAGAATCTAGCAATGAGACTAGATTTGTTGCAATTGTAGCACACCACATTTCTTTGTCTAGACCAATTGTTCCATTGATTTTCTCTTGATCTGCACTGGTTAGCAATATGGCCAAATCTATTGCATGTATAACATCTAACATCTCTATTGAATTTTTTTTGACATACTTTTGCATTCATTTTACTTATGACCATAATTATTGCAATTGAAACACTAACCTGAGAATGATGGAACACTTGGATTCATTATGCTTCTACATTAAGCAGCCATATGACCAATTTTATTGCAAACAAAGCAATAACCATTGAATCTTTGAGCATTAGGTTGTCTTACCGGATACCTTCCAGTTTTGTTCATTTGATTTCCTTGTCTTAATCTCCTTTATCCAAATTCAAAGCTTTCCCCTTTCTCATATCCAAGACCTCACTTGTCACCTTTAGTCCTATGATTTTTAATTAGTTCATCAAGCTTGGATGAGCTAATCTTGAACTTATCCTTGAACTCATTTGCAGTAGCAAGTTCTTCTCTGAGATCAACAATCTACTTTTCAAGCTCTTCTTCATTATTTCTGGATTGTTCCAATTCAAGCTCCAATTGATTGAATCCATTAGTAATTCAGCTGCATTCTTCATATTTTCCTTTCAAGGAATGAGTAATCTTTTCTTCATTCTTCTTTTTGTCTTCAATCTTCTTTGTCATCTTCATCACAGTAGATTCCATCTCATGATTTAGTACAACATTACCTCTAGTAATATTTTCACATTCCTCTATCTTTTCCTTCAAGGCTTGACTCAGGTGTTCTTCCATGCTCTTACTTTCTTTCTGTTTAATTTGATCACATAGTTCCTTTCTCTTTAGCCTTAACTCATTGATTTTATCTTTCAATGATTGAATGAATTTCTCAAAATTCATGAGGCTTTCCTGCAATTCCCAGACTTTAGATTTGGACTGATCAAGATCATCTAGGGCCACCCAAATTTTTTGTCGAAGACTGCTTAAATCCATTGAATCACTTTCCCGAATCTTTCCCAAGCTTTTAAACTTCTTCCAAGGAACTAAGCTCTAATACCAATTATTGGAATCAAGGAACAGTGAGAGGGGGGTTGAATCAGTGTTCTACAATTTTTAGCTTTATTAATATGATATTTAAAGCATTTATAACATTCAACTAAAAGAAGGATGCAGGAACATAAAAAAAAACCACAAAACCATAACACAAGGATTTTTTACCTGGAAACCCTATTAGGGGAAAAACCATGGTGGAGATTAATCCACAATATGATCTGACTACACTCAAAAAGTGTTTACAAAGGAGAATGTACATGCATTCAAGAACACTACCTAGAGCTCACTACTCAGATACAAAAGAAGACTCACTATCTTACAAAAGTATTTGGATTACATCTAGTAGATTTGAACTAAAAAAATAGCATCTAATAATGCATGATTATAGTTCTAGTTAAGCTCATTAATTTCTTTCTTGACCTTCTATCTGAGTCTACTCTTCTGCTCTGTCTACTTTAATTCACATCACAGATCCTTTTATGCACAAGTGAAATTATGCATAATTGCTCTACAATCTTTCTAAATTTTGCATCACAGATCAACACACTTCATACACTCTACAAAATGATATAAATGATTGCTTATATATATCTAAAACTAAGGACTTAATCAACCACATGTTGGCTTCAATAAAACATAAAATATTTACAAACCGTTGACTCAATGCACAAATAATTTTCAATGTGCACCAACAACATAGTGAGGACCCAAATCAAAATGCTCGAACAAAAAAAAAATTAAACCATTTCTTCTCGAAGATCCACAACACGCTACATTCACTTAGTCGACCTTTTACACTGATAAACAAAAAATTAATCAACTGGATCTTCTAACTTGCAAAACAATTGATATGAGGCTCTATGATTCAAGGAAAACATAGATCATACATCTAGCAACCCTCCCTGAGATCCACAACTCAAAATGATAACAAAAAAATTGCATATGAATCAATGAACACAATTCTATTGGATGCTCTATTCTAGCTTGGCAATTAATGCTTAGCTTCAATCTGACTTCCAGTATGAGAAAATGTTGATGTACGGATCAAATCACTAACTAGGGTTGCCATCAATGACAACACCAAATGATATGTGTAGTATCTCTTGCCAACAATCATCATCAATCCATCAATCCAATCAATCAACCCTAGCTTGGCTTTCAAAAAAATCCCAAAATAGACCACTGATATCATCATGGTTAGCCATATCCAAATCGTCAAAATATCAAAAAATTCAAAAACATCCAAAACATTTCAAAAAATCCCAAAAACAAGTCAAAAAGTCATAAAAAGTAAAAAACATGGTATCTGAACTACGTCATGTCCAAGCTTAAACATAGGAAAGGCCATCATCCATGAGCCCCCGAGACACAAAAACATAAAAACCTTCAAAAAAAACAAAAAGCACAAAAAACATTTAAATAACCTGAAAATCCAAAAAAATAGCCTCGTAACATTTCAAAAACATTAAAAACATCCAAATATTTGAAAAAATCCATTTGTCTCATTTTGCTTCACTTGCGATAATAAATCATCCATAATAAATCAACCATTGCCTTCATACTTTGGCAATACAAATAGAAACAACCACAACAATCAACAAAATCAAGCTTCAAATACAAAATCGAAATCGAAACAACAAACTTTTAAACGCAAAATCAAACTCTTGATCTTTTAGAAAACATGTCAATCAAACCTTATATCAACAGCCTTTCAAACAACCTATCAACTTGCCACCATCCACTAGCATGTCCTAGGATGCATCCTTTCTACAATGGGCATTGTCTTTGGCAATCACTTTCGATACTTATCCTAAACAAAACATTTCCCCTTGGCTAGAGGTATGAAGAACATTGGATTGTTTGTTCACTTGATCTTTTCTTTGATTTATCTTATTGCACTCATTCCAATGACCTCTTGATGATGTCTATCAAAATGATTTAGAGAGAAAGAAATGGGTCATTGATCATTATCTTTCATTTGTTGTGCTTGTTGGACATTCTTGTAATATAAATTGGTGAATACTCACTTTGTTCGGTATGTATGGAAGGTGTTTTGGGAAGCTTGTTGACTATTGCATTGATAGGTTATACCTTTCCATGTTTTGATCCGATATGTTTGAAACTTCTGAAGTACATCCTAGAAAATTTTTTGCATGTCAAGTGTGAACAAGAATGCTCTTATCTATTTGTCGATTCAAATTCCATCTCACTAGATACAACACCATCCCGGTTGTCTATACCTTAATGCATTGTACCTATGTGTGTTATCAAACATAAGGAAAGCCATGCTTTTTACATTCCCAATCCCTAGATAAGCAACACATCATCATCACTCATCACCATATCTAATAAAGTCTCGATGACTCATGGACTTTTTGGAATTCTGCATCTTCTTAAAATCAAGGGTTCATCCATCTTATTCTTCTATCTTTACTAACATTTATATCTAAAATATGTGTGATATCTCAAAATATACATGAGGCTACCCATCGCCGATGACTGTCTATATCAAATATTTGATCTTTCTAAATAATTATCTTTTCATCCTTTGATCAATGGAACCACTCCTCTTGATATCTCTGCTTGATATCTCGAGGGGGCAGTGTACCAACATAATTTCTTTCGATAGGGAAATAGTGGGGCATCTAAAAAATTAAGGAATTTTTCAATTTTGATCATGGAAGTGTTGAACCAACGCAACAAGTACGTTTCTTCAAAGAGGGGCAAAATGTAGATGCTTAAATTAACATTATTTCTACTATTAATCAAGTAACTAAGTTTATTTGATTAATTCACTTTCTGCTAACTAATGCCATCTCTTTTAATTAAATAAATTAATATATTTAATTAAAATCCTAATGTTCTAACATCCTTTGATTTGATTTAAATAAACCCAAACATTTAAATTAAATGTCATAAATCAGATAATTTCATCCAAGTGAATTAATCCTAAATTAATTAACTCCCAAATACTAATCCCTCATTTCTCTAGCTTTTGACTCAATCTTGGTCAAAGCAAACCCATGGTCAACTACCCTAGTTGCACATGAAAATCAATTTCTTTAATTAATTAATATCATATTTTCCCTCACAAGGCATATTCCCAAGGAATTTTCATTTTGACCTTCCCCACACATGAAAATCATCTTTTGATCATTTTTTCATGGTTTTTATTTCCATTTCATTTGGAAGGAGAGTTGCAATAAAATATCCATTTTTATCTCTATGCCACTACCACACTAATGGTAATATTATATGTTCCCAAGTATCAAGTAGGAAAAAATAAATATGATACATATATCTTCCTCATTTAATGAACTATAATCAAAATAAAAAATTATAATTAGTCTATAATAAAATCATCATCTTTGATGAATATAGTTTTAATTTGAGATATAATTTATTTGTAATACCTTTATTTTAGTAGATATCACATATTCTCTTCCACAACATGTTTGTTATAGATTCCTTAGAAAAATTCAAGAGGATATAATCTATAAGACAATCACATAGTTCCTCGTGTCTTATTTTCTGTAGGCATCCCTTTAAATCTGCAAAAACTAAACTCACATAGGGGTTAGCACTTCACAAATTTAACAAAATACCTCTATGAAATACCTTGTAAAATGTTTAAAACATGCAACAAAAAGATGAAAGCAAGCTACAAGCATCATGAAAACAATTACAAGTTACCTATTCCATAGTTGGATTGGTGTCACATGTGCTAGTGACCCTTTCCCAATCCTTGATCAAAGCTCAAATTGAAAATGCTATGAAGATGGTGGAGTGATGATAAACAAGATCAAATCTCAAATGAAGAGAGTAACCTTGCATGAAATTGTGAAGATTGTGAAGGATTTGCTTGAGGATGGAGCCTCTCATTTATAGATTATCAAGTTGAAAGAATGCATATGAGAGAGCAATGTGGGATCAAAAACAAGCCAATGAGTTGAGGACACTTGTCAAGTGGTGATTGGTTGATGTATGTGCAAGATTTGGGAAGAGTGCCCAAGAGGGGGAATTTTGAATTCAAATTTTGCCATAAATGCTGAGAGGGGGACAAGGAAAAATAGCAATAAATGCCCTGTTTGACTTGTCATGTTGAGGGAAAATGATTGTTTTAATAAATCAATAAAATTGATTTATTGTGCAAGTGGCTAGGTCTAGATAATGCAAGTGGGATGTGATTAGCATTAGATCAGGATTAGATGATGATTATGCTGATTAATGCTGATTAGGTGAGTTGACATTTTGGACTTTGATAATTGATTTATTTAAATCAGAAAAGGATGGAAAATGATTTAGGATTTGATTTAAATGGCTTTTTGATTTTTTAATAACCTTAGGCAATGAGTTTATTTAAATGGATGAAGGTGATGAATGGATCTAATGCAATATCTAGTTTAATTGATAAATGATCCTGATCGAATGCATAATGTAACTCTTGGTATTTTGCCCACATTTTGCCCCTCTTTGAAACGAATGTAATTTAAGGCGCTTGGTTCAAAAGAATAACTGTCAGCAATCGAATTAAAAATTTCATGATTTTTCTCGATGCCCCAGCAGAAAGTACACCGGTACATTGCCCCCTTGAGAGATAGAGCGAAAAGATTCGATTTGAGGGTCGATCTCGCGATAAAGAGGTTCAAAATGGATGGTTATGGATGACGATGCAAATGAGATGATTTTAAGATGCTTAGAATAACAAAGCTATATTATCCTAAACAACTTAAATGATGATATGATATGAGATGGATGAGATTGATGATGTGATATGCCGTGATTATGCAATGGATGAGTTATGAGAGACTAACAGATCTATATTATGATGATGATTATGCAATGCATGTGAAATGATCGATGTTTCCTATAATGTATGATATGAATGATATGTGGTATGCAGTATATTGATGGTTTGCAGATGCAGGATGGATGCATGATGGATGCAGGATGGATGCATGATGGACTATTCATGATGCAATGTTATCGTGGAAATGAGATGATGACAAGAGGATCCAACAAGTCCATGATTGGTCGAAACTTTATGAAAGATGACGATGATAGATGATGATGATGATAATAAAAGATGATGATAGATGGATGATTTGCTTATCAAGGATTGGGATTTTCAAAGGATCACTCTTACTTTATTTTACTAACACACCTAAGCACGATGCATCAAGGTATGAAGGACCAGGATGGCGTTGTACTTAGTGTGATGGACTTTGACTAAACAAGCAGATAGGAGTATTCTTGTTCACACTTGACATACGGAAACCTTGCTAGGGCGTACCTAACAAAGCAAGTATTCGCCAAGTTATATTACAAGAGCGTCCAACAAGCACAGCAAACAAAAGAATAATGATCGTTGCCCCATTCCTTTCTCTCTAAATCCTTTGTTCGGATATCATCGAGAGGTCCTTGGAATGAGCGCAATATGATAAATCAAAAGAAAAGATCAAGTATACAAGCAAGCCAATGTTCTTCATACCTTCAGCCAGAGGGATGTGTTTCAAAAGATGGGAGCCAAAACTTATTGCCAAAAGATAATGTCCATTGTCGGAACGGATCCTAGGACATGTTAATGACACGTCATTTTGTTTACCCAAATTGGTTGATTTGATAAAAGCGCCCATTGTCGGAACGGATCCTAGGAAATGCGTTGTATCAAATGATGATGAAATTGATTTATGATTTATATGCCATTGATAAGAAAAGAGTTGACCAACTTGCTTGCCGACAGACCTATACTTGAGATTTTGACAGTTTAGGTTTTCACATTTGACTGCTAGACTTGTTTCTGACTATTTTACCAAAGGTTGAGGGTGATGACGATTTATTATGGATGATTGATTATTGCGAGTGTAAGTGAGATGAGACGGATGGATTTTTTTTTTCAAATATTTGGATGTTTTTGGAATTTTGCACAAGTTTTGAGGCTGTTTTGGTAATTTTTGAGGTTTTACAAATGTTTGATTTTCTCGATTTTCCAATGTTTTGGATTTTCCGATATTTCCTTGCATTCAAGAGACTAACCTAAAGATTCCATCCCTAGGGGCTCCTGGGCTTATCGATAGATTAGCCTTGCCTACGCTATACACGCAGAGACCACGTAGTTTGATTGACAACTTGACCGATTTACATATGACGATATACATGATGAAATGTCAATTTTATTATGACAGACTTCTATAGGACTGACCTAAATGTCTCGGGGGATGATCAAAGATCAACCTTGCCTACGTTCAAGCTCAGAGACGACGTAGTTCGACAAGACGACCTTGTTTTTGGATTTTGAAATGTTTTGAATGTTTTTGGATTTTTAAAATGTTTTGAATGTTTTTTGGATTTTCTGATTTTCTGATGTTTTTGGATTTTTCTGATTTTCTGATGTTTTTGGATTTTCTGATTTTTGAGGACTTTAAGACCATACACGAATCCGATCCGATGAGAATGTGCCCCCAGCGTGAGGCGATAGACTACTCCGATATAGGCAGGACAAACTGACCTTTTAAGTGGGCCGAGTAGTACTAGGAGGGATCATGATACGAGCACAGGACCAAGCTATGGTGTGGATGTGAGCGGATGAGTGATGGATGGAGATATGGATGTGATGGACGATGGAAGCGAAATGGAGGGATAATGTAGATCGAGCCACAAAGATCCTGGTGGATGGAAAGTGCTTATTTACGCAAGGCGCCTGTTTGCCAGGTTTTCACCAAGGTACTTGCCCAAAGTGCCACAGAAGTGGTTTTCACTAGAGGACGATTTTTTTCTTTACTATTTTTGATCCTTTTTCTGATTTTTTTGGATTTTTTGCTTTTTTGATTTTTTTGTTGTTACCAAGACGCCTGTTTGCCAGGTTTTCGCCGAGGTAACCATTTTTTCAGGACTTTTTCTGATTTTTTTGGATTTTTTGGTTCTATACCTTGAAAGAATTAGGTATAAAACTTTTTGAGATGGGAGCTATTCATGGGCTCCTGCAGAGGTTCCCCTTCGGGTGTTGATAGCTGATATGCCCCTGATTTGTAGCTTGCTGTGACAATGAAAGGCCCTAACCAATTGGGTTCGAACTTTCCTTTGCTGCTGGGATTTGGGACATTCTTCTGATTTTCTTTTAAGACTAATTCTCCAACTTGGAAAGTTCTACTTCTGATTTTCTTGTTGTAGCTCCTTTTCAGTCTATTCTGATACACTTGCAGATGGTTTAAAGCATCCAAACGTCGCTCGTCCAACAGTTCCAGCTATTCAGTCTTTGAAACTCGATACTCTTCGTCTGTGATGAGATTTTGCAATGATACTCTGAGGGATGGTAACTCGATCTCAATGGGAAAGATGGCCTCTGATCCGTAGACCAAGGAAAATGGTGTGGCACCAAAGGTGCGATGTCGGTTCTAGAAGCCCAAAGGGCGATTGTCGCGAAATGCCACCACTACCGCCATTGACGCTTTCTTTAAGGATTTTGAGGATGGTTTTATTTGTAGCTTCGCTTGGCCATTGCCTTGGGGATAGTATGGGGTGGAAAAGCTGATGTTGGATTTTGAATTTATCACATAGGTCACAGACTTCCTGATTTTTGAATGGTGTCCCATTATCCGAGATAATAGCTTGTGGAACACCATAGCGGCATATGAGATAGTTCAGGATGAACTTTGAGATCTGCTTTCCTGTTATGTAGGTCATAGGTATGGCTTCAACCCACTTGGTGAAGTACTCAGTTGCAGTTATAATGAATTTGTGGCCGTTGGATGAGGTGGGTGTGATTTTCCCAATGAGATCGAGTCCCCACTGTGAAAAGGGCCATGGTGTGATGATTGGATGAAGCTCTTGAGCTGGAGCATGGATGAGGTCCCCGTGTTGCTGACACTGTAGACACTTCTTGACATATTCATGTGCCTCTCTGTCCATGGTAGGCCAGTAATATCCACTCCTCAGCAATTTCTTAGACAAGGTCATGCCACTCGAATGAGAACCACAGATGCCGTTGTGCACCTCAGTTAAGGCAGCCGAAGCCTCCTCAGGGTTAAGACATCTTAGTAAGGTTCCTTCTATGCTTCTACGATAAAGGGTTTCTCCTAAAATGACAAAACGAGATGCTTTCTTGATAAAGGTTCGTCTAAGGCTTGAACGCAAATCGGCGGGAATGATACCTATCCTAAGGTATGTGTAAATGTCTTGGTACCACTGATCATTTGGACCAACGATTTCGCACACAAATTCTGACTCTGGTACCTTGAATGCTGGTACGAGAAGCTGCTCTACCAAGAAGTCGTATTTCAGAACATTTTGAGGGATCTCTAAGAGTGATCCAATAGTTGCCATTGCGTCTGCTGCTCTGTTGTTGGTTCTTGGTACTTGCTCAAATGTGATGTCAACAAAATATTCCTTGAGATTTTCCACCAGCCTTTTGTATGGAGTTAGCTTATCATCCTTTGTTTGGTACTCATTGTTCACTTGATTTATGATAAGCTGTGAATCTCCATATACCTTCAATGCCATAATGTTCCACTGTACTGCTATCCTGAGACCTATAGTTAAAGCCTCGTATTCTGCAATGTTGTTGGTACAAGGGAATGCTAGTTTGTATGATCTTGGTATACAATCCCCTTGTGGAGTGATGAAGAAGATACCAGCTCCTGACCCATGTTGTGTGTAGGAGCCATCAAAGTATAGTTTCCAATGAGTAGCTATGTCAATGTTGAAAATGGATTCATCTGGAAATTCTGAAACAAGTGGGCTCTCCGCATAGATAGGTGCATCTGCCAGTTGGTCTGCAATGACCTGTCCCTTGATTGCCTTGCGCTCCACATACTCAATGTCATATTCTGATAATATCATTACCCACTTAGCCATTCTTCCTGTAAGCATTGCCTTTGAAAGAAGATACTTTAAGGGATCAATTTTAGCTATGAGTTTGATCTTGTGTGCCAACATGTAGTGTCTGAATTTTTGGGATGCAAACACCACTGCTAGGCAAGCTTTTTCAATGAATGTATAGTTTAACTCATGGCCCACCATTGTACGGCTGATGTAGTATATGGCTCTTTCTATTCCATTTTCATCATGTTGTGCTAGGAGAGCACCAAGGGCTGCTGCAGTTGCTGAGATATAAAGGATCAATGGTTTGTTCTGAATTGGAGGCCTTAGTACTGGAGGTGTTAACAGATATTCCTTGATTTTGTTGAAGGCTTGTTCACATTTGTCATCCCATTTGTACGTTACCCCCTTGTGGAGTAGGTGAGAGTAAGGGATTTGTTTGTCTGCTAATTGTGCTATGAACCTGCGAATTGACTGAAGCCTGCCTTGGAGACCTCTCAGTTGTTTCAATGTCCTAGGAGCTTCCATTTCAAGTATTGCTTTCACCTTTGCCGGATCAATCTCAATGCCTCTCATTGACACTATGTAACCCAACAACTTTCCTGATTGTACGCCAAAGACACACTTCTTGGGATTCAAACGAACCTTGTATTCTTCTAGTCTGTCAAAGATAGCACTCAAGACCGATATATGATCCTCCTTCTTTTTGGATTTTCCCAGGATGTCATCAACATAGTCCTCAACTGTTTTGTGGATCATGTCATGGAATATTAGTGTCATGGCCCTTTGGTATGTGGCCCCGCGTTCTTTAAGCCGAATGGCATTACGTTCCAGCAGTATGTTCCCCATGGGCAAGTGAAAGCCGTCTTGTGTTGATCTTCTTTTGCTATCATAATCTGGTTGTATCCTGAAAATCCGTCCATAAGTGATAGCATCTCATGCCCTGCTGTCATGTCTACAATCATGTCGATGTTGGGGAGCGGGAAATCATCCTTGGGACATGCTTTGTTCAAATCTCTGAAATCCGTACAGATTCTTATGGCTCCGTCAGGCTTTGATACGGGTACCAAGTTCGATACCCATTCTGGATAATCAATTGGTCGAATGAATCCCACATCTAATAGCTTTTTGAGCTCCATTTTGACTAACAAAGCAATTTGAGGATGCATTTTGTGAAGCTTCTGTCTCACAGGTTTAGCTTTAGGATAGATTGCCAAGTGATGAACCACTACCTCTGGATCCAATCCTGGCATATCAGCATAGGTCCACGCAAAATTTATCTTCCTTTCCTTTAAGAAGGTAGCCAACTCCTCTTGTTCTTTGCATAATAATGACTCAGCGTAGAATGTAATATGAGGAGTTTCTTGTGTTCCCAGATTGATGGGGTTGCACTTTTCTGCTAGCATAGCTGACTTTTCTTGGTGTATAGCTGTAAGAGGAAGATTGAATCCCCCATCCTCAGGCGCCTCAGAGAGGTTTTCACCATTGGATGCGTCCTTTCTTTTTACTTTTTTAGAGTCGGAGAGTGCCACAAGGTGGTTTTCACTCAAG
Organism: Sequoia sempervirens; assembly: GCA_007258455.2. Taxonomy (NCBI): domain Eukaryota; kingdom Viridiplantae; phylum Streptophyta; class Pinopsida; order Cupressales; family Cupressaceae; genus Sequoia; species Sequoia sempervirens. The sequence goes on from VDFB02142888.1 coordinate 106,245, forward strand.
GACTTGGAGATTATTCTCAATTTTTTATTTTTGCGACTGAGGGATTCAATCGTTTCTCCATAGTATGCATGTGTATCCAGCTCTATGATAAAACCTGCCTTATGATCCCCACATGGAATGTCATCCCTAAGTCCCATGAATTCTGAGAGCGCCTCATCGTTTTCAAACATGTCAAGAATTGGTGGTCCTCGTTGGTCGTAATCAATCAGTTGGGGATAGACTAATCGGATTTCATTGCTTTGGTTTTCAGACTCATAAGACAAGGTGCTAATCATAAGGACATTAGTATCCTCAAACAACAAAGGTAATCCTATTTCTGGTGACTCAGTTAAATCAGTGGGCATTCCTAAAGTCATGGAGGATTTTGGAGTAGCTACAGATTCCTGAGGAGGCGTTCGGTTCCGTCTATCCTGGGCACCTCGACCAAGTACAGTTACCTTAGGAGTAGGATGACCAATGCCAAGATTTTTTATTTGCTTCTCAGGTATAATGGGTATTACACGCCCGTTATTATCTTGGCCTAACCCTTGGTTCCGGTTATAGCCCATCAAGAGCATCAGCTTCATACCTTTGTTTCGTTCATCCATAGGCAATTCAACTGCCGGTATATCATCTCGATAAAGGAGATGAGATAGGTCCCCCTCTAATGTTTCCTGACCAAGATCTCCTGCACTTGTGAAGGTAGGGTTTCGTTCATAGGAGCCTTGAGATGTTGAAGCTTCTTGTGATTGTGGTCGTCCTCTTGATCTAGGAGATTGTGGTAGCTCTCCTACTACAAAAGCATTCTTAGGCATTGAATAGTTTCCACAACCATCATCTTGTATTATAACTTTGATATCAGAAAAGGCGGGGATGGCGGGGGTGGAGGGTGTCTCTGTCACAGAAGTGAGAGTGGCAGGATCCACGTAAGGTGTTGATGGGCCTTCATCGTTCTTGGGTACTTGCGGGATCTTGTAGTATTTTGCCTCTAGATTTTTGCAGTAGGCAAATGGCTCAGGATCTCCATGGATAGTAACCTCTTGACCTTCATGTGTGAATTTCACACATTGATGAAAGGTTGAAGCTACAGCTTGCATTGCATGTATCCATGGTCGCCCTAGGAGAATGTTGTATGGTAAATCGAGGTCCAAGACCTGACAGTTGGTTTGCATGATGGCGGGTCCAACCTGGACAGGAAGCTGAATGGTGCCTTGGGATACCCTTTCCTGGTCATCGTATGCTCTTATTGTGATGCCTTTTCCTTTGTCAATTGAATCCTCTGAAATGTTCAAATTCTTTAGAAGCTTTAAGGAGCAAATATTTAAGCCTGCACCTCCATCCACCAAGACTCTCTTGACTTTCTTTTTATTTACGTACACCTCCAGATGAAGTGCACGGTTGTGAGATGGTTGTGTGGGGAAGTCTTGTTCAGAAAATGTAAGAATGTTAGGTGTGGTGATACTTGCGACCATAGCTTGGAATTGTTCTGCATCTAGATCTGCGGGGACAGTAGATGACGCCAAAGCTTCTTCTAGAATCTTTTTGTGTGCAGATGAGATTTTGAGTAACTCCATGATGGAGATATGTGCAGGGGTTCTTTTCAATTGATCCAAGACATTATAGCCACTAGGGTTAGACCTTGGATTGGATGTGGAATTTCTGCTTGGTTGGGATGGTGCTGCAATGGTAACCTTTCCACCTCTTGTGGTGACTCCACAATCGGCTTGGGCCCCTTTGATGGTGATGACTCCACAAAACTCGTCTAAACAAGCAACAACACCCTCGTATGTGTGGTTGACATTTTTATAAGCCCCTTTTCCTTTGTCTTGATCTTTGTTTCCTTTGTTACCATGATTCGGCATCGGATTCGTGTAAATCTTGAGATCTTTGTTTCCTGATGGTGCTTCCACATCTATGATTTTGTCATCTATGAGGTCTTGAATTAGATTTTTGAGCCTCATGCAGTTGTTTGTCGTGTGTCCCTTGAGTTTGTGGAAGTCGCAAAGATAATTCTCATTATACCATGGTGGCTTGACCGATGGTTCTTGATAATTATTATGTGTAGGGACCGTTATCAATTTTTCATCTACCAATCTTTTCATGATTGCTTCAGCAGGTTCCCCAAGGAGTGTGTATTTTCGTTTGGGGAAGAACTTGTTTCGCTGTGGTCCTCCCTGATTATCAATGTTGTTTGTGTTTTGGTTATGGGATGGTTGGACCACAGTATTGACTTGTCGATTGCTTTGATTGGTATTTTGGTGTTGTTGTTGTTGGGATGGTGGATTGTTCTTCCGTGGGGCACTAATGACAACTTTGGCGTCAACAACACCATCATTGGTTACATTACGATTCTTTGCCCATGTTCGTGGTTTGTCATGATAATTGGATGATGAGCGGCCTTCTTGATATGATGAAGTTTCTCCCTGCGTGGCAAGGGCTTGTTCGATATTGAGCGCCCTAGGTATCAATTGGTCGTAAGTGGTGATGTTTTGCATTTTGAGGTGGAAGGCCAAGGGCCCATCAAGATTCGCAATGATAGTTCCCACTTGTTGTTCTTCAGGCATGGACCACTTGCTTTGATTAGCTTTGGATCGCCATCGTTGTAAGAAAGCACCGAATGATTCATTTTTCCCTTGTTTGAGAGATGATAATTCCTGTAAGCTAACCTCCATGGGAGTGTTGAAGGAATAATTATGTATGAAGGCATCTATGATTTCCTGGAATTTTTTGATTCCAGAAAGTCGAGAAAACCAATCAATAGCGTTTCCAGCCAAGCTTCTTGGGAATAATCTCATCAAGTACGTTTCATCGTAAGCCACCTCCATGCAATGTACTTGGAATTCCCTGATGTGATCTTCAGGGTTACCCGTTCCGCGATATTTGTCAAATTTAGGGATCTCAAACCCTTTTGGGAATGGTTTCATTTCTACGCTCCTATCAAATGGATAAGGGCATAGGTTTTTTTGTGGTTTTGGTGTCTTTCCTGATTGAAGGTCAAGCACTTGTTGTGACAGAAATTTTATTTGTGCGGTGACATCCAATTGTGGATCAGGAGGTGGAATGAAGGTGTTCTGGGGGGGTGGAGTGGGTGTTTGAATGGGTGGAATGTTTGCTTGTTGTGCCATGTATGCTTTCAACAACGCTTGTTGTTGATCTTGTTGTTGTTGCGCTAATAGAGCTTGTTGTTGTGCTTGATGTTGTTGGTCCAACAATGCTTGTTGTTGGTCAGCTAGGGCTTGTTGGGCTGCTTCTTGTTGCTCTTGGTATTGCTCTAACGCTTTCTGATATGCGAGTTGTTGGGCTGCTTGTTGTTGTGCAAAGTACTGCGCTTGTGCTTGCACTCGTGCTTGGGCATCTTGGGCATCTTTTGCAGCTTGTGCAGCTTGAGCAGCTTGTGCGGCTTGTGCAGCTTGTGCAGCTTGAGCAGCTTGTGCGGCTTGTGCGGCTTGTGCAGCTTGTGTAGCTTGAGCAGCTTGAGCGGCTTGTGCGGCTTGTGCAACTCGTTGTTGTTGTTGCAACAAAGCTTGGGCTTGTGCTGCTTGTTGTGCTTGTTGTTGTTGCAGCAAAGCTTGGGCTTGTGCTGCTTGTTGTGCTTGTTGTTGTTGCAGCAATGTTTGAGCTTGATTTTGCCATGAAACTTGAGAAGCGTGTGTGGCTATAGGTGCTTGCTGAATTGTTTGATATTGTTGGAGTAATTGTTGGTATGCTTTGAATGCAGCATTGTAATGGCTTACTTGGCTTGGTCGCAGTGGTGGTGGTGGTGGGATCGGAATTGTGTTGGATGGAGTGGTGGGAGTTTGAGATGCACTTAGAGCGATGGTGGTGGTGGGAGGTTGTGATGTAAGGGGTGTCATGGGGGTAGTGGAAGTTTGAGGTATAGTGGATGTAGTGGTTGGAGTGAATGTGGTGATAGGTGCATTTGGGATGGGTGAAGTGATAGGAATGGTGGGACTAGGTGAAGTGGTAGGAATGGTAGAGATGAGCGAAATAGTGGGTATTTGAGAGACCGTATTTTGATTAGCTATCATGTGTTGGTTTGATGTGGATGGTGTGTTCGAAAGATGTGATGTACCCCCTTGGTTGGATGAATTGATTTGGATGGGGCGATTTATGTTAGGGAAAGGTGGAAATTTAGGTAAAGGGGGGATCCCTAAACCAAAATATGGTGTTGACGTGGTGGGAGGTGTGAATGATTTGAATGGTGGAAAATTTTCTTGTGCAAATGAAGAGACAAATCCGTAGGGTCTCTCTATTTCGGATGAGCTTGCTTGTACCAAAGGTCTAGACACTTGCGTGTCAAGGGAAAATGATGAGGTGGTATGGTAAGGAACCTCAGATGTATCGATAAATCCAAGTGGGTTGTAAAGTGGATTTTGATGCGTGTTGAAGAGGGTATCATCCTCATTGATAGTAGGTTCTATGGTGGTAATGGAAGTGGTTGATTGTGGAAGGGTGTTTTGGTCATTTGGTACAAGAAGCTCATCCTCAATAGTGTTGAGAATTGATGGATTTATTTTAGCCATTGCGCGAAGAAACTTTTGTAGTTTTGGTTGTTTGAGCATCTCAAGAACTTCTTCCTCACTTAGTTCTATTGGTGTGATGTCTTCCACCAAGACCTCTTTTTGTGGATCGTGTGTAGTGATAGTGAGGTTTGGAAGTGGTGTGTTTTGGATTTCTGGAATGTTTTGGCTTAGATCACTTGTGGTTGATGTTTCTTGATTTAACTCCATGTTCCTCTTGTGTTGTGATCTTGTTTGAACCATAAAAGAGCAAACTAGGATGTGTAAAAGATCAAAGATGTGAAGATGTATGATATATGGATGAGAGTGAAAGTTTTGAATTTGTATTGAAAATCTTGATGTGATGCTAGGTACTTTGGGTTTGCTTTGATTGATGTTTAGACTTTGAATTCTATCTTTTGAATGTTGATGTTTAGAGCAAGAGATATCCCCAAGATGTTTGGATGATGATCTAAAAAAGATAACTAATGCTCGTAAAGGATAGTTTGATCTAGAAGTGAGAATAGGATGTGTCTACTCACAAGCTAACCAAAAGATAATCCAAATTAGTGATGGGAGAAGGATGCATCTATCCACCATTAATTTGAACAAAGTGATAATTCAACTAAGCATGTGCAAAAGGATTCATTCACACACTTGAGTTGAACAAGTTTGATGTTTGATGTTTGAAGAATTCAAAGTCTCATGTTTGAAAGGTTTTGATGTCTACCAAAGGAGCCTAGCATAGTTGTGTCAAGATTTTCTCAAAATGTTGGTGAGATGTTTATGGTTGATGATGTTTTTGATGGATGAATGTTTGTTTTGATCTTAGAATGACCCTAGTTTATACTTTTGCTTAACAAGACCAAGGTATTGAAGAACGTGTTATGCCCTAAGCAAGGTATCCAATCCCTTGAAACAATCTTGGATTTTGTGTGTAGTAAAAATGAATATAAAGTGGGGTTGTCTCTTGAAGCATGTCTATAGAAATTAGCCAACAACTTTTCTCTAAAATCATATAACCTTTTGAGTCTTTGTTGATGTTGTTTTGGGCTAAGTTTCCTTTTCTTGGGTTTTTGTATCTTGATCTTGTGAGAAATCATTGAAAAGACATGTGTGGGGCTCAATTGCTTATCTTTGCTTTTAATGAATTCTTTTTACCAAATACACTTTCTTGATTATGTTTCAAACTAAAGATGTCCTATGTCAAAATTCCTTTTCTTCCCACAAAGTGTTGTGTGGGAGTTCCAAGAAATTGAGGTAAAGGGATTTCCTAGGTTAACCCTAGTTAGAGCAAATGACGATATAAATTCAAGTGATGAGAAACCTCTAAGGACATAATCCCAAGGGAAGGCAACAACACTTAAATTTGTCAAAAGGTATTTGCTCTATCAAAAGGGGTTTGAAATTTGCATGATCATGTTTAAGTGTTTGTTTGCAAAATGTTTTCGAATACACACTGTGTTTTCAAACAAAGAATAATTACAAGCCCTATGGATGTGATAGACAATGTTTTGTTGAGTCCCCACTTGACACAAGTCCAAATTTTATGCCTACTTTAGCTGATGGTTAGATGCTTGACCCCAATCGGGCTCCCTCCACGACACTCACTTATACGGGGCATCCAAGCATCAACACCTATGAAACTCCCATGGTATGTTATCCATTTCTACTAAAGACCGTAAAAGTGTGGGGCAGCTTCATAACGACCGTTCTTGCACCAACAAATAGATTAAGGATTTTGGCAAATTCTAGCACATAGGTTCTAGTAAGGACTTTCCGTTCGTGGAGATTGACCCATACGGCAAGAGTCCCCTTTCGGATCCATCTTGTCGGAGCCAACCGCGTGATTATGGCATTTAACCAAAACCCTCATTTATATCCCGGCTGGAAATACTCTTGGCTTTAGAGTGTTACCGGTTGAGTCGTCGCTTGGGTGAGTACTTTTTCCCCAAGGCAGGCCCTCTAAGATAAACAAAAGCGAGCAAAGACACAATCCGTAACTCGATCGATCTTTGATGGCACAAAGAAAGAGAATCTACGCGAAAATGCCCCTACTCACACTCGCACAAGATGTTCAATTTTTTAAACCCAAAATGAAGTGTTTTAAAGCAATAAAATGTATTTTGAGTGTTTCTCTTGCACCCTAGATCGCACGAAGCGCAAGGGGAGAGGATACGTACTCAAAAGACAATCACACAAATCAAACACTTGTTCGTTTTACACCCTTCAAAGCAATTGTGAATTCGTTTTAAGCACCAAATGAAATATGAGGATTGCTTGTTCAATTTTTAACCCAAAACGAAATCTAGTAAGTGTGTTCTAAGGTTCGTTTTAAGCCCTTTGCAATGAAAATGAAATTGTTCGTTTTAGCCCCAATTGAAAACTAATGTTCTAAAACGAAAAGGAAAACAATTTCGTGTAGTGTTGATTAAACACTTAAAGTGTTAAAGAACACATTGTGTTTTCAAAAAAACATTTCCCTCCTTTCGTGAAGTAGTATTGATCAAAAATTCAAAGTGTTAAAAAACACATTGTGTTTTCAAACAAGAATCCTCCTCCTTTCGTTTTCATTTGCTAGCCCTCTCTTTCGCCTTGCACCTTTTCGCCTTCGTTTGCTTTTGTACCTATTAAATATAAACAATAGTTAGGCCAAATGTTCATGATAAAGGCATATACAAGAAATGTTAATGACTTGATGAAATTCTTTTAACAAAATTGCCAAGGCATGGAATTAACTCAATAACAAAGGTTAGTCTACACCTACTTTTATAAAAGATACTTGTTTTTCAAAAAAAATAAAATAAATAAAATAAAATAAAAATAAAACACCCCTCAACGAGATTTTTAGATTAAAGTAATATACAATATTGTCATCATACTTTACAACCCTTTATAGAAGTCAAAAGAAAACTTTGATCATTCACCTCAACCTTGCTTCGTACCTTCCCCATGCTAGGTAACTTTTACCTAATGCTTAGCAGTAAAAGATCTCTATTATCATAACGTAAATGCAAGGATCGTACATCTTCTGACTAAGCTCGATGTCAATGTAAAACCTGCCTCATCTCTGATATTTTAATTTTAAATCCAACAGGGAGTCTAACCTCATACGTCAGAGTATAAATGCCCTTTTAAGAGCTTTTGAAGTACTCGCATCTGCCAGATTTAAAGTCTACTTCCACCGTTTTCTTTGCCAGCAGTCTATAAATCAATGTTGACATCGCTATCTACCTTGAACCTAGATTTCATACTGCGATGCATAGTGTGTAAAACAGACTATATCTTTTAAATGCGTTGGGATCTCTGGTTGTTGACCTACCTTGAATTATGGCGAATCACTTATAAGACTGCACAGAGGTGGCGTGATTGGTAAATTCCAACACTTGTCCTTTTGGTGACTGGCAGATCTTTATGATATATGTCTTTGAGTTTATGAAGCTATGATTTTGTATGGTTCAACAACCGGCTATTGTCTGTGACTAGAAAGAACAAATTTCTTTAAAGACATCGCTGTTAACAAAAACAAAACAATAAAAATCTCCATAGTTAAAGTGATTGCGCCTGAAGGTTTTAAATCTTCATGAATAACTCAAAACACTTTACATTCACAGCAGCCAATAGAAATGACTAATATTTAATGATGACAAGACTTTTCTTCTGTACGCAGCCAGTCATTTTGAACAATATACAAAGCATGTTATGCGATTATGAATGAAATAACGTTACTATCATGGCAGACTCTCTAGGCAAAATAATGGCTCCTTGCTGTCGCAGTGGTGGTTGCTAGGCGTTTCCTTTGTCCTTCCCTGTCCATCACGTTATCCTTCGTATTTAAAGCAGGACTATGACCCCAATAAGACATGTTCTCATCATGTGAAATGATTAAAGAGGATGCACAACAGATGGATCGGTTGGGGGAGGTTCATTGGCAGCTTATTCAGAAGATTTCCATGCGGTTATGCAGTGTGGCCTAATAGATAATTCACCTGCTGTGAGAACCATGGCAGTTAGATGTCAGATATGGTGCAGAAGATCATTAAAGAATCAACAGATCGTATGGACTCCTCAAAAAAAATGAGTATTCAGCCTGTGTGTTAATGCAAAATCAGAAGCTCTTAAATAAAAGGCGCCCCCTGGAATGTATATTACAAGCATAAAATCGGACCACACTTGTATGGCAAACAGAAGGCCGCAACAAAGAGAAAATAAAATAAATAAGCACGCGTATTGAGCAAATAGATGCACTTCAAAAAGAAAACTTGGAATAATTTCTATCTTTGTATAATATGGAAAGTTCCTATAGTCCAGCGTCCTCTATTATGGCTGCTAAAGCCTGTACAACATATTTTGCTTGTTCCCCTAAACTGTTAGAATGCAACAATTTCATGACTAAAGTGAAGAGGTGCATGTACACCAATAAAGGTTCTTTAAGACATTGCAATCAGCAGGAGTAAAGGACTCGCCCTCAACACAACTTAAAATACTTTCAATGTAATGCAATAATAGGTGTAAAGCCAGCAACTACAATGTTATTTTAAAGAGGCTTTAAAATTAAATGCCTTTAGCAGACACAAAACCGAATTCCATAGGTGTAAAAGCTGCTCGATAAAATCAGAATGTAATGACCTCAAGACTTCTAAAACTAAAGGTACTTAGCAAATGTAAAGCTGAATTCCAATGCTAAACTAGAACCAAGTGTCATTTTGAAAAGACTTTAAAACTAAATCGATTTAGCAAATTTAAAACTGAATTCCACAAGCATACAACAAATTTCTAGAATCAGAATTCGCCCTCCTTCTAGCGCCAAATGTAGGCATCCCTTTAAATCTGCAAAAACTAAACTCACATAGGGGTTAGCACTTCACAAATTTAACAAAATACCTCTATGAAATACCTTGTAAAATGTTTAAAACATGCAACAAAAAGATGAAAGCAAGCTACAAGCATCATGAAAACAATTACAAGTTACCTATTCCATAGTTGATTAGGTGTCACATGTGTAGTGACCCTTTCAATTCTGATCAAAGCTCAATTGAATGCTATGAAGATGGGAGTGATAACAAGATCAAATCTCAATGAAGAGTAACCTTTGCATGAAATTGTGAAGATTGTGAGACGGTTTGAGGATGGAGCCTCCATTTATAGATTATCAAGTTGAAAGAATGCATATGAGAGAGCAATGTGGATCAAAATACGAGCTGAGGACACTTTCGTGGTGATTGGTTGATGATGTAGATTTGGGAAGAGGTCTCAAGAGGGAATTTTGAATTCAAAATTTCCCCTTTGGGCACTCTTCCCAAATCTTGCACACACATTAACTAATCACATGATGACACAAGTGTCCTCAACTCATTGGCTTGTTTTTTATCCCACATTGGTCCCTCTTCAACATTTGGCATTTTGAAAATCTTTAAATAGGTGCATCATCCTCAAGCAAATCCTTCACAATCTTCATAATTTCATGCAAGGTTACTCTCTTCATTTGAGATTTGATCTTGTTTATCATCACTTTACCATCTTCATAGCATTTTCAATTTGAGCTTTGATCAAGGATTGGGAAAGGGTCACTAGCACATGTGACACCAATCCAACTATGGAATAGGTAGCTTGCTTTTGTTTTCATAATGCTTTAGTCTTTTTATCATCATTTGTAATGGATTTCATAGAGGTATTTTGATAGATTTTGCAAAGCATCTAACCCATTGTTTGAAGTTTAGTTTGCAGATTTTAAACATTTATCAATTAAACTAGATATTGCATTAGATCCATTCATCACCTTCATCCATTTAAATAAACTCATTGCCTAAGGTTATTAAAAAATCAAAAAGCCATTTAAATCAAATCCTAAATCATTTTCCATCCTTTTCTGATTTAAATAAATCAATTATCAAAGTCCAAAATGTCAACTCACCTAATCAGCATTAATCAGCATAATCATCATCTAATCCTGATCTAATGCTAATCACATCCCACTTGCATTATCTAGACCTAGCCACTTGCACAATAAATCAATTTTATTGATTTATTAAAACAATCATTTTCCCTCAACATGACAAGTCAAACATGGCATTTATTGCTATTTTTCCTTGTCCCCCTCTCAGCATTTATGGCAAAATTTGAATTCAAAAATTCCCCCTCTTGGGCACTCTTCCCAAATCTTGCACATACATCAACCAATCACCACTTGACAAGTGTCCTCAACTCATTGGCTTGTTTTTGATCCCACATTTCTCTCTCATATGCATTCTTTCAACTTGATAATCTATAAATGAGAGGCTCCATCCTCAAGCAAATCCTTCACAATCTTCACAATTTCATGCAAGGTTACTCTCTTCATTTGAGATTTGATCTTGTTTATCATCACTCCACCATCTTCATAGCATTTTCAATTTGAGCTTTGATCAAGGATTGGGAAAGGTTCACTAGCACATGTGACACCAATCCAACTATGGAATAGGTAACTTGTAATTGTTTTCATGATGCTTGTAGCTTGCTTTCATCTTTTTGTTGCATGTTTTAAACATTTTACAAGGTATTTCATAGAGGTATTTTGTTAAATTTGTGAAGTGCTAACCCCTATGTGAGTTTAGTTTTTGCAGATTTAAAGGGATGCCTACATTTTCTAATTTTGAATGATCTTCAATAGATCTAATCCAAATAGCTTATTTTCTATTGAAATATGAAACTAATAATCTATTTCTTTATGGAGATATTTGATCTTCAATTTACACATCCCATATCTAGTACCATTGAATTTTATCAATATCCATGTATGAGATGTAGAATCCATGGTATACAACCATTTCCTTAAATTTGTAAAACCACACAATATAGAATCTCCCACCATAGCTAAGAAAACCTTCAAAACTTAAAAGAAGGGTGTCACTCTCTATAAGTAACCACTATCTCTAATACAAAAAATGTATTATCTTGTAAGAATAGTAATTTTAACTCTCAATAAGTTATGAATAGAAAAAATAAGCTCTCTACTAATAATGGATGACATCTTGGACTTGTAACTCCACAATGACCCATATCCAAAGGTAGGTGTCTAAAATCCTCATAAAACTCATATGGGACTAGAAACTAATATTAAATATGCTCCACTACTCAATTTTCATAGTTAAGTTGAAATATTTTATAAATATAGCATTGTAACAACCACTCCCAAATCCATCTCCTTCAAGAATGTAAATGACAACTAAGACTAAGATTATGACAAAATTTAATGTAAAAATTAATTTACAATTAGATCCTATATGTGTCTAAGGACACTTTATGATTTTCAAAGATACATGAATAATACATAAGATTGCAAGGTAAATGACACCATAATTGTAACATAATGCTAACGTGTAGAATTTTAAAAGTATGGGGAAGCTATTTCATTCAATATAATCCTATAGAATACACTTGAAATAGTTAAAGAAACTCCCTTGCATAAAAATACTAACCAAAATAGGACAAAGAAAAATGGCATCAATAAAAGACCAAATTAAGAAATAATCATAAGAATATGATAGCTATAATAATATTCAAATCCTAGTAATTAGGCATACACATAGTCACCTTAGCACTAATCCTTAAATAATTCATACATGGAAAGAAAATGTAGGAAGGATTCTACACATAGAATCTATAGCATCATAGCTTCTCATTATGTTTGACCACACTTGAAAAGATTGTATAAATAAACAAGTAGTTTTCAAATTTCCCTTATAGCCTAGGTTGGTGAGAAAATGGATAGAATTAAAGAATTAAGGTATGGTTAATATGACACCTAAAATAATAACTCAACACCATTAGGGTTACCAATTTTTCTAGGGGGAACATACACTGCGCCCATGTAGAAAATATACCCAAGTATCCATGTCAATGGCCTTTGTAGCTATCACTTCAAACCCACATTTATAAACTATATAAAATTCATGCATAGTATCTTGAAACCATCCATAAGTGAGAAATTAAACTATTTAAATTATAAATATATCTCCACTATCCATATATTGGGCTTTTGCATCATGTAGTTAGTACATGGGGATCCATTTATTTATTTTTCATTGTGATTAATCACTAAGGCCAATTTAGTTGCTATAAAATTTGATACTTTTATATGGTCATTATTCATTTAAGATGAATATCTATTGAAATTTTTTCACTCAACCACTTGGGCATCTCATAAAAGGGATGGGCCCACCACTAGTAATACAAGGACACCTAATAAGATCCAATTGAAGTATTGAGATCCTTGGGATTGTCACCACAAAAAAGGTAACCTTTGGTAGGAAAAAAAAAGATATTGGGCCCAAGAAAGCACATAAAGATGAAACAAATGGGGCCACCAATTATGTCATGGAGACAAAAGGTAGTACAAGGTAAGTGGCCCACCTATTGGCATGTAATGTTCATCTATAAAAAATACCTCTATGGACTAATTAGGAACCCCTAAACATAAAGCACATGCTACAAGGTCAACATGAATTACAAAGGGTTTCAAAGTTAAGCCAACAAAGATTATTTACCAATAATGTGAGGAAGATAAATGGTCTATAGATAATGGAAATGGTGAAAGGAATTTATATAGTAGAAGATACACATTAAATGTGCTACCAAGAAAGAGTTGAAACAACCCATGTGAACAATACCAAGAGTGGTGGTGAGGAGTTACAAACAAGGAGTATGCTAGACTATGATATATGAAAAAAATATAGTTTAAGCAATGAGAAACTAGATGTGGGAAGCAAGAGAAGGTAAATATAGAGATATAAATTTAGGAACATGCTTGAATTTTTTAGTCTGTTAGCTATAGAATGTGCATTAGGGGTATTCCTAGGAAAACATATGAATCTTTCTTCCATAATATTTATAAATTGTGCAAGGAAAAGCACCAAGGTTTATGTTAGTTTTAAGAACTTATGCCTCCTTCTATGAACATAATGTTAGAACTTAGACAAAGAATGGAAGTAACATAACTTGGCATAGGTGAACCTCCAAAACTCAAAACTAGAACATAAAGTCCATAGAAGCATACCAGAAATAACATTAATAGCATGGAAACAAGTTGAAAATAATGATAGGACTAGGAATTGCAATGGGGTCCATTGATTATTTGTTAATGGAACTAATCAACGTACTTAGACACGTCATGGTATGTCAACAATAGAGATAAGTCAACATGAAATAAATACAATAAACCTTTATAATATAAAAAAGTGCAAAAAATAAAACCCTACCATAAGCTATATTATACTAGTGATCAAACAAGAGTTTTAAAATAAAGAGAGGTAAAAATTAACATGAAAATTTATGGTAGGCTCCATCCATCGATCTATCTCCAATGGTATGTACCCACAATGAGTATAGTGATAAATCAACTCATCTTAGGGATGCAAACCATAAGAGGAATGGTGACAACACCAATACATAGATATATAATATCTTAAACAAGACTTGGAAGTGAACACAAAAAAACCTAAATTATATTAAGATAGAAAAATATCAACACCGTATAACAACTAACATGTAAGCACAAAAGATGACTAAATTTCTATAGCTTCAAGTGATATTTTAAAATATGGTGTAGGTCATGTCCTATAAAGAGATCCCATGAAATATTTCTATAAAAATATTAAACAATATATCTTTCCCATGTCAAGTATAAGTTGGATGAAGGAGAAAGTTAACCATTTATTTCTATAAAAATTTAAATTTCTTGCATGTATTTGTAAGTGTAGATTGTCAAGACACAATAAGAAATAATGAAACAACCCATGGTAGTTAGAAATAATTCTTACCATAAGAAGTGTGAACATGATGATATCTCTCCATGTTAATAAGAATATTTTAGACTCCTAGGCTAGTATACAACATAGTTATATCATGCCTTTGATTTTTGCAGAGTGAACCTCTCTTCACATAAAAATAGAAATACCCAACCCTAATCATATCCTTAATTTAAATTATACCATATTGTTCATCATGTTCAATTAGAACTTATCTATTTTGTTGTATGTACCCATGTCCCATACTGATGAATTGATTTATAGCACAATAAGTTTCTATTCCATAAAGGAAACATAACCTTGAATAAACTAAAAGGATTCATGTCCACTTGGATACTCAGTAGACCTTTGGACACAATTCTACTAGCATACATTTGTTGGATTTTAGTTGTTTATCATGTTTGTCCTTGATGACAAAATTGGTTACATGGTTGAAGCTTAGCTTTCACGTGTTGAACAGGTTTTTCTCGGTGATTGGTTGATACATGATACATATTTGATTCCTCATACGTAGTTATAGATTTAGCTTCTGATTGGTTGATATATGCTATATAGTTACAGGTCTTGATTCAGATCTTTGGCTAACAATGTTTATTACTTGTGTTTAAGCAGATTTGATTCCTCAAAGACTACATATCACAGTGATTGCCACAGGTATATTCAGGTTATCTTTTAATAATGTATTAGTGCATTATTAATCTCCTCTTATTGCACTATTGTATTGTTTTAAGGCATTTTACTTTGATATTAAGGTGGTTTTCATGTTTACAATGTAAAATTCAAAAGGTCCATAGACCTTGTCATCTCCATCACATATGATATTGAGACTTTGAATATTTCATTATTTGCATCATATTTAATTTTAAAAGATTATAAAGCCTCTACAATAAAAGGCTAACTTCAACATTGGAAGTATTTTATATTTTCATCATATGAGGCATCAGGAAGATTTATATGGTTTATATTGTGCACTTGGCATATGTAATTATATCGGTCTCATTGCATTTCACAGGAAGATGAATTTGTGAAAAAGTCACATGGTTGTGACCAAGTTATCGGCAAACTATTGAGTTCATTTTTCAAGTGGTAACATGTATTATAGACAATTATCATTGACATTGGGTTAATTTGATTTATTATCATAATGATGTCAGCATTTTTAGAAAAGGATATTCTTTATAGAACATATTGGATTTCAAATGCTTATCAATGATTGTTAACCTTGAAAGTGATGAACTCCAAAATATTATCAATTACTATTGAGTTCGGTTTGAGATGATTATGTTGTTTGTAAAAACCATTTCATTATGCTTGATTAGGGTTTGGAACCCTAGCCACCATGGGGATATTTGGTTCTTAGTTGTAAATCTATTCTTCTTTGGCTGACACTAGAGGAGTTAACTGAGTTCATTGTAGTCATGGATAGCAAGTTATGAGCTAGAAAGAGCTTGATAGTTGGAAAGGAAGTGAAAATGGATCCTTTATCTAGGTAGTTGTGGTTGGCTTCAACAATCTTTTTCTGGTATTTATTTGATTTCTTCATTGCATAATCAGGTATTACTTCTGTTGTTTGAAGAAAGCAACAAAAGGCAGTTAATGCTTCTTGAAGCTCAAATCATAACTCAAAAGTGTGTTTACTAGGTAGTGAAGTGATTTTGTTATTGCTGAAATCTCTAATTCAAAGTTTGTTTAAAAAGCTGAAAAAGAAAAGAATATATATGGGTTGTAACTAAATTTTTTTATCTTTAAAGGGTTTTTTTAAAAGAATTGTTTTAGGGTTGTTATTCTAAAAACCCTAACTCGAGATGGTTCTTACAATTACAAAAACTATATGCAGAGATTATGTATCTATTTAAGAAGGGTTTTTGGTATTTCTCAGGTAACTATGAAGAGAAGAAAAGAGATTTCATGAGTACTCCTTAAGTAATCATTTTGATACAAAAAGTTGTTCTATATTGAAAATATGTTTATTATTTGAGAATATGTTGACACACAACATTCTTCAATGTGCTTAATAAGGATATTCATAGTCTTCTATTGACAGTCTAGGACCTCAAGTTGCACTTATAGAGTATTGATAGAACACTATCATTATTATTATGCATTGTAATGGAGTTGGTGTGCTTGTATTTTCTGGGGTTAGTGCTCCTGTAACTTGTGGAGTTGGTGCTCCTGTATTTTGTGGAGTTGGTGCTCCTAAATATGAAAGAGTTGGTTCTCTAAGTGAATAAAGGAAAGTTTCTTGAGTGGTTTTTTATTCCCCAAAAGGGTTTTTCCACTCAGGAAAATTTTTGGTGCTATGTGATGTTTCTATGTGTGAATAGTTTATTTGCTTGATTACAATATTGTCATCAGTAGCATAAAAAGTTGTTGATGTCAGTCATTCATTTCTGCCATTCTTTAAATCAAAGCATCTTGCATAAAAGGTTTAGTTATAAGCTTTGATATATGTGTAAAGTTTATCAAGCCAGTCCCAGTTAATAAAATATTTATCTGATTTGTAATGCCATTAGAAAGTGCACAATAGACAAGATTAAGAAAATATGCAATGCAATACTAAAATCTAAGATGCAAATCTAAATGTTAAGCAACAAAGAACATAGGAAAGTCAGAAACATAAACAAAACTAGAACAATCTCACCAATTTCGAATGTATTTCCATGATTCATCTCAACTGCCCTTCTCCATTTTTCTTGTGTAGTACAATTTCCCTCAGATTTGTAAGTTCATGCAAGTATAGCCTAAGATAATGATTAGAAAAATATCAAAGATTCAAGACAAAGGTGCTCTCAAAATTCATAAGAATTCACGATTTTTTGAGAGAGATTGGAATGAAGAATGATAAATCAATTTATAGAAAATTGATTATTCGAATGATAGGTCAAGATTGAAATATTAATGGACGGTTAAGATTGACACATTATACATGCATTCAGATAACTGTCAGTAGTGACATGAGTGATACAAACTAGAAATAGAATTAAAGATTAAATAAATGATTTAATCTTCAGTTCAGCATTCGAAAACATAAGAAACATCTTTGCATGACAAAGATGAAGATTGGTTATAACGACTCTCTATTCGAATGCATGCATGAGATTTAATTAATTAAATAAGAATATTTAATTAATCTGCATGTACACACAAATAAGTTAGAACTGGATGATTGAATGATCTGACGAAGAGATTACTCGAGATAGCCACTCAAACATCAAATGAAGAGTTAACTGAGCGATTAAAATAGATGTTGAGTCGAGTAAAAGTGAATACTTAGATAACTCACATAATTATCTAAAATATAGAGGAATGCGTTAAAATAGAATTAATGAATTAAATAATTCATTTAATTCCAGACTTGATATTCAAAGAATAATTAAATAAATAATATTTATTTAATTAAGTGATGAAGGGATTTAAATGAATAATTAAATAAATAAAGAATTTATTTAATTATAGTTGAAGTATGCTAAAGAGTAAATTAAATAAGGATTTATTTAATTTGACAAGAAGAATAAGGTTAATTAGTAACATAATTAAATAAAAAGCGTTTATTTAATTAATTAGATAGAATAAAGAAAAGTGTGAATTAATTAAATAATTAAGATTATTTAATCATGACCATGAAGAATACAAGTTATGAAGAATATGGAAGTTGCAGGCCTAAACCAGATTTCGGTGTCTACATTTGCCCCTCTTTGATACAATGTCATTTCAGCATTGTCTCAAAGAAAATCGATAAAACTTGCCCCTGTAATGCTCCAGATTAGAATAGGTGAAGGTATGCCCCCTCGGGAAAATTGACAATTTTTCAAAAAGTGCATGAAAAATTTGGAAATGCTCCTGATTAGGACATTGGATAGCCAGAAATGCAGTGGAGTGGATGGAATTGAGGTTGGAAATGGGAGGGACGGGTACGTGATGATTGAAAATGGAAGTTAACACGGCCAGTAGGAGAGAAACGCCACCTAAGCCCTAGGTATATATAGGAATAGGGGTAAAATCCTATTCATTTGCACCCACCTAGTTTAGAAATTGAGATTTTGCTCTGAATTTTTAGCAAGGATGTCTCCAGTTCCAACTACTCACCATCGTGCATACAGGATCTAGACATACCAGAGACTAGCCGGCACGAACCCCCCGGTATGTACCTAAAACATGCCTTTTGAAATTTTTTGATTTGTGCGCATATTAAGGCATTTAATTCAATTTTTAGTTATGCGTCATTTTAATTGTTGACTACATTTGCGTGCGCGAACGATGCATTTGCTTGTGGAAAATTGCATTTGTAGTTTTACGTCAGTCAATTTGAATAGTTTTCTGTGATTAACCACATTTGTTGATTTCTGAAACATAGTTGATTTTGTGAATCGCATTTGCATTTAGAATAGCCACATGTGTAGATTTAGAAATGCATTTGAATTGACTACACCACATTTATTATTTTGCAATGCATATGACTGTAGTGTGACACATGTGTAAAAAGGCAACGCATTGGCATTTTATGAACCACATTTGTATAATAATGACGCATGTGAAGTTTTATGAACCGCATGCGTTAAAAATCAATGCATTTGCAAAAGAACGATGCATTTGCAGTTTTTATAATATAGTCATTTTGCACTAGAATAGATGATTGAAGGTGACATGAGGCATGTATAATGCAATTGCAGGTTGTATTGGACATGATTTACACATGGGAGTTGAGACCCACTACATTCCAATTTAGAGACAGCTTGCGGCCGGCAGAGCAACGGACTCTATGGCATTTGGGTTTGTTGCATGTGACCAATATGCCCTAGATTTGGGTAAATCAGGGACTGTTGACAGCATTATGTGAGAGATGGCACTCAGAGACGTCGTCCTTCCACCTATCGACTGGAGAGGCCATGGTGACCTTGGAGGATGTGTATAGGATCCTGAGACTGCCTATTAGAGGCACACGAGTGGCATATGATACCCAGAGGGGTGCTGCTGAGATGTGTAGGTATTACCCCCATGCCGACATTAGACAACTAGGCTTTGATGACTATGAGATTAGGTGGTGGGTATTGGCCCAGAGATATAGACACTTGGACTATCTATTGGTGACATTGATAGGTGGTATAATACTGCCTGACTGCCAAGGGCATGGATTTCCTATGGGATGGGGGGAGATTCTAGTGGGCATGCTCGAGTGGCAAGTTGTATATGCCTAGGGTTCGTGTGTACTTAGGATGTTGTACTTCCATCTGCATGATATTGCCTATAGAGAGGCACAGTTGATGAACTATGGTACCATGCTCCTGATGATATGGGTGTGGGAGCATATAGCTATTTTTAGACCACCTGTTATAGTAGACCTACCTCATGGAGCTCCATACGCCTTCTGTTATGCGGGGGTGACCACACAACATCATATTGGAGACATAGGCTACTTCAGACATGCTATAGACACGACGCAGCAGTTCACATGGAGACCATACCTGGGCTGTGAGGTGTGGTCAGATGAGGATGAGCACTTGCCATTTTGTAGACAGGCACAGTACTTGGTGGGATGGACTATGTCACATGTACACATTATAGAGCGGTAGTTTCTAGACCGAGTCTTGAGACAGTTTGGAGAGCTACAAGATGTACGTCGAGGGAGAGCAGAGTTTTCCAGATCCTCACGGGAGGTCCCGCTATGGGGGCCAGAGATTCCAGTGGCCATGACAGAGGTGGATATTGATGGACTATAGGCACTTCCATGGGGATGGAGGGACGGACCAGCAGACCCAGGGACCACTCCAGAGTACGATCAGTGGTGGGTAGCACACAGGTTGATCCCCTTGATAGACCCAGAGCAGCCAACACTGGTAGAGTGATGTGGGACAAGTCCACGAGGCAGGCGAGGTAGAGGGAGAGGTCAAGGAGATAAGGGAGGTTGTGGTGATGGAGGGGATGATGGCAGAGGAGGACGACATGGAGGCAAGAGAGGGAGGCATGGTCGGCAGGGATGAGGACCAGCCTTGTCACCGATCTGGGAGGAGGGAGGAGGAGAGGAGGATGTAGCCATGCTAGATGTTGGGGGAGGAGGAGATGAGGATGTAGCCAAAAGTGGAGAGGAGGAGCAGCCGGCAGAGGCAGTTATCCTAGAGATCCCGATAGAAGAGGAGGCAGGTGCAGAGGAGGCAGGTAGAGAGGAGGCAGGTAGAGAGGAGGCAGGTGGAGAGGAGGAAGAGGTTGACGCTCTGGGGTTACTAGGTGCCTACCAGGGGGATGATGATGAGGATGATGATCATGAGAGAGAGATCCGAGATCAGATCCTAAAGGAGTTGGATGAGGAGGGGGATGGGAGAGACACGGCTAGACAGAATGAGACAGGGGCAAAGGATCCAGACATGGATACATTACGAGCCTAGGTTTCCTCCTTGGAGGAGCAGATGAGGGTGTTGATGGCCAAGAGGGATGCCTATCCGATAGAGAGGGACAGAGCTTTGATGGACAGGGATCAGGCTATAGCCCGGCGATAGGAGACTAAGTAGAGATTCACAGAACCCAGGGAATTATGTACAAGACCATCAACTACGTTCACTAGATAGCTAGTTAGAGTTGGAGAGAGGGAGAGATACTATTAGGATCTGTATGAGGCAGAGATTCCACTAGAGAGACGAGCTCCCAGTTTCTTAGCAGCACACAGTAGCAGGTCCCTGACTAGGACCCACACTCAGACAGTTAGCACAGAGGGGGTGGATCAGCCATGCAGAGCAGGGCCATATGACAGACCTCCCTCAGCTCAGAGATCATCAGAGTCCCATCACCATTCCCCCACACACTCCCAGCATGATGGCAGTGGTAGCTCAGGATAGGGGTACCATTTGTTGAGACACTGTATTTTGATCTTATAGCCTGCAGGCTTCCATGTATTATTGATACATTATGACATTGTGATGTGACACATTTGAGCGATATATATATATGATTTTGGTGGCGATTCTCATGATATGCATTTCTATGTGCTGATTATGCAGTATTTATTTATACATGTGATGTTTATATGATATACCTATGTGATGGATGAGTGTATGTACTTTATGATGTTTGTACAGTTAATGAGATAATGTTGACTCTATGTGATATATAATTCTATATGATGTTGATCCTATATGATTATGAGATGCAAAATGATGTGATATTTATGATACAGACATGTGATGCTATACAAATGTAATGTGATACATGTATTTACAGTTGCCTTGTACATGTTTATTATATGTTTTGTTTGATGATGATTGTTTATTATGCCATGATGATCTAGATATGAGATATGTACATATGCATGTATGTTTCTAACATGTATGTTGATGCAGGATGATATATAATGTGTTGTGTCACAGGACTCCGTCATAATGTAAGAAAGAAGAACTATTAGTATGGAAAGAAAGATTGAGAAAGAACGAAAGACAGGAGATAGATGTTAGTATTAGCAATCTTTGATATTTTGCTGTATCACAAAAGGAATTGCACTTTATCATCATTGGGTGGGACTAATAAAAATGGAGAAAATCACCATGATATGACATAGATCAAGGTGTGCAAGGTCATCCACTTGCTAATAACAGACAGTCGCAGACAAGGATTGTCATTAACTCATACTAAGGGTAGCAAGTTGCCCCAATCTTTTTGTCAGGACAAACCACAGACAGCAAACAAAAGAAAAGACGGGTCATGAAATGTCATCGCTCCTCTAAATCCTTTATGGGACATCCTTGAGGAAACTAGTAACATGACTCAAAAATCAAAGTTAAAAGACAGTCGATAGACAACAGTCAAAGAAAATAGAATTCAGATACATCGTTGCTTCTCTAAATCCTTCATGGGACATCCTTGAGAAAGCTAGTAACGTGAATCCCAGTCATCAATTCAAGATAAATGATAAGATAAATAAGCCATAAAGTAAAAAAAAGCCAGTAAAATATTTTCCAAAACATGATTTGTTTGTTTGATTCGTTGATCGATAGAGCCTGATTTCAGGAGATACACATACCGGATAAGACTGTGAGTCTGGTTTCGATGTTGTGACTATCTGTATAAGGCATGACAAAGCCTGGTTTCAGAAAGACATGTATCATATAAGACATTGAGTCAGATGTCGTTGATGTGATAACCTGTGTAAGGCTATGTTTGATTGTTTGATCTTGTCGATTATGCAGGAAGGACTCATCCTGTATAAGACATAGGTTGTTTTGCTAATATCAGTATTCAGGAAGGACCCATCCTAAATAAGATATAGGTTGATTGCCATGGTGATGTCTGTTTCTAGGAAGGACACATCCTGTAGTAGACATTAGTTGATTTGTTTTGGTTGTTTTGTTTGGCAACGTGTTTGATTTGACTCAGACATTACTGACTTGTTCACCAGATTAATGCATGATTTGAGACGATGCGTGGACAAATAACTGCATGTGACAAAAAAACCCTAAAGGACTGATCTAGTGCAGCCTCGGGGGCTCATCGATTGATGGCCTTGCCTACGTTGTACATGCAAAGACCTCATAGTTCAACTTGACTTGATCGACAAGAATGACTACAAATAGAGGACGTGTGTGAAAGTGAATGCAATGAAACCTAATGGACTGACCTAGTGTGGCCTCGGGGGCTCATTGATTAACTGCCTTGCCTACGTTATACACGCAGAGACCTCGTAGTTTGACACAACCAATGACCTTGTCATATAAACATATGGATTGACTCATGAATTTATACAGACAAACCTAAACGGACTGACCTAATGCCTTGGGGGCACATCGGCAAATGGCCTTGCCTACGTCTAGTCGCAGAGGCAATGTAGTTCGACAAACGACAAAGACTAAAAAGTGCGACTGACGCTGACTCTATTTTTGGATTTTTGAAATGTTTTGATTTTTTTGTCTTTTTGAAGTTTTATGATGTTTTTGTGTTTTCTCAGGTCATTTTGCGATGTTTTTGGATTTTTCCATGGTTTTACGTCTTCAACATAACCAATGTAAGAACCAATATGACACATGGCAAGTGTTTGCCCCTAGTCGAGTATAAGACCAATTGACTATGAATAGGGTAAAATGGGGGATATGAAACACACTCGATGTCAATCGTTCCAAGTCATGGGAAAGACTACCACCTATTATGAATGGTATATACAAATGATGGACACAAAAAATAAGGGATATGTACAGGGATAGATAGTATGTACAGGGATAAGGACTATGTACAGGGGAGTGGACTATGTACAGGGTAGTGTACTATGTACAGGGTAGATATATGTACAATGATAAGGACTATGTACAAGGATAAGGACTATGTACAGGGATAAGGACTATGTACAGGGTAGTTAGTATGTACAAGAATAGATTATAATAATAGTAGACAAAGGAGCAGAGTCGAGTACACATGACGCCTGTTTACCAGGTTTTTACCATGGTACCTATCCAAAGCACCACCAAAGTGGTTTTCACTATTGGATGAATGATTTGTCTTTAATATTTTCCAAATTATCTAAATTTTTTTATGTTACCAAGATGCATATTTTCCAGGTTTTCACCTTGATAACGATTTTTATGATTTTTTTTTTTTTTTTGCTAATTAAGACAAAGGCTCACATAAGCTATGCGTAGAAATTTTTTAGATGCATACTATTGATTGGTGAGGATAATGGTTCCCCTTCAGGAGTAGAGAGTTGTTATGCTCTTGATCCAAAAGCTTCTATAACAACATAAGGTCCCAACCAGTTAGGTTCAAACTTTCCTGGTTTTTCTCTTTCTACTTGATTCTTTGGGTTCTCCATTAAAACTAGGTCACCAATGTCAAAGTTTATGTTCAACACCTTCCTGTTATAGCTACGATGAAGGCGATTCTGATATTCTTGAAGGTGGTCTAATGCCTTCTATCTTCACTCATTTAGAAATTCTAGTTCATGGAGTCTCGACACTCGGTACTCTTCATCATCAATGTGGCCTTTCAGGGATACCCTTAGGGAAGAAATCTCGACCTCAATAGGAAAAATGGATTTAGACCCAAAAAAAAGTGAATATGGGGTAGCACCAGTGGGAGTATAGATACTTGTGCGATAAGCCCATAAGGCAGGGTTAAGCTATAAATTCCAGTCATGACCAACATCATTGACAGTCTTCTTGAGGATTCTAATGATGGTATTGTTAGATGCCTCTGCTTGGCCATTACCTTGTGGATAGTATGGAGTGGAGAAGTGATGTCAGATATGAAATTCATCACATAGGTGGTAGACTTCTTGGTTCTTAAATGGGCGGCCATTATCTGTAATGATGGACTAAGGGACACCATACCGACATACGATATAGTTTAGGATAAATCTAGAAATCTGTGTGCCAGTGATGTATGTCATAGGAATGGCTTCAATCCACTTCATAAAGTGCTCAGTGGTAGTGATAATGAACTTGTGTCCATTAGATGATGTGGGGTGGATTTTACCTATGAGTTTGAGTCCCCATTGGGCAAAGGGCCACGGTGACTTGATAGGATGGAGCTCCTGTGCTAGGGCATGTATCAAGTCTCCATGAACTTGGCATTAGCGGCATTTTGTTACAAAGACATATGAGTCTTTTTCCATAGTAGGCCAGTAATAACCCAGTCTCATAATATTTTTGGCTAAGGTAGGACCGCTCGAATGGGAACCACATATACCCTCATGCACCCCACACAAGGTTGCTTGTGCTTGAGTAGAATCAAGACATCTCAGTAGGGTATTATCTAAGGCGCGTCTATATAGGGTGTCTCTGACGATGGTGTATTTGGCTGACTTGCGGAGGAATGTCCTATGTTGGTTATTGGATAGGCCAATGGGTATGACTTTGGCATGAAGGTAATCATAGATTTCTTTGTACCATGGGGAATCGGGACCAACAATATCACACACCGTTTCAGAATCTAGGATATCGTAGGCTGGGACCAAAAGCTATTCTACCAAGAACTCAAACTTAGGCACATTGTTAGGAATGTCAAGAAGTGATGCAATAGTAGCCATAGCATCTGTTGCCCTATTTAAAAGATGAGGTATTTGATGAAATTTGACTTTTTCAAAGTACTCTTTAAAGTTATCAGCCATGCACTTGTATGGAGCAAGCTTCTCATCCTTAGTCTCATAATCATCATTTACTTGTCTGATTACTAGTTGAGAATTGCCATATACCTATAAAACTTTAATTTTCCACTTCATTGCCATGCGTAAACCAGTCACTAGAGCTTCGTATTCCACCATGTTGTTAGTACATGGGAATGCAATCCTGAATGACTTAGGGATGGAATCACCCTGTGGTGTAATAAATAGTATACCAGCCCCTGAACCATGATTTGTATGTGAGCCATCAAAGTATAGTTTCCATGTTATGTTCATGTCAAAGGTGAATATGAACTCATCAGGAAAGTCTGTGACTAAGGGATGATCTGCCTGTATAGGTGCGTCAGCTAACTGATCAGCAATGACCTGTCCTTTAATAGCCTTTCTTTCTACATACTGGATATCATACTCACTAAATATCATAACCCATTTGGCCAGTCATCCTGTTAATGTTGCCTTGCTAAGAAGATATTTTAGAGGGTCTATTTTAGAAATCAACATTGTTTGATGGTTTAGCATGTAGTGACTCAATTTTTGGGTAGCAAATACTACTACAAGACAGGCACATTCAATGTTACTATAATTGAGCTCATAACCTACCAAAGTATGACTAATTTAATAGACTTCCCTTTCATGACCTTCATCGTCACTCTGTGCAAGAAATGCTCCAAGTGATGAATGGGTTGTTGTAATATAAAGAATCAATGGTCTTCCTTTAACGGGTGGCATTAAGACGGGTGGTGTGAGTAAATATTCTTTAATCAGTTGAAAAGATTTTTCACATTTAGCTGTCTATGTAAAGGGTACACCTTCTTAAGTAGATGTTGAAAAGGATGTGTCTTGTCTGCTAGCTGCACTATAAATCTTTTGATAGATTGCAACCTTCCCTGTAGTGTTCTTAGTTGACTGAGATTAGTGGGTGGAGGCATATCCATAATTTCTTTTACCTTAGCTAGATCCACTTCAATGCCTCGTCTAGAAATGATAAAACCTAACAGCTTTCCTGACTTGACTCCAAACACACATTTCTTTGGATTGAGTCTCACTTTATACTTTTCTAGCCTCCGAAATATCTTTTCTAAAACCCGTAGATGTTCTACCCTTGTTTTAGATTTTACAATAAGGTCATCGACATAATCCTCCATACAAGTGTGTACCAGATCATGAAAGATAGTAGTCATGGCACGTTGATAGGTTTCTCCTGCATTCTTGAGTCTGAAGGGCATAACATTCCAACAATACATTCCCCAAGGACAAGTAAAAGCCATCTTATGTTGATCTTCAGTTGCAATTCTGATCTGGTTATATCTTGAAAATCCATCCATAAGGGACAACATCTCATATCATGTTGTCATGTCAACTATCATGTCTATGTTAGGAAAAGGGAAGTCATCCTTAGGACAAGATTTGTTGATATCTCTAAAATCAGTGTAGATGTAGATGCCCCCAGTTGGTTTAGTGACTAGTACTAGATTGGAGATCCAATCGGCATAGTCAATTGATCTTATAAAACCAACGTCTAACAGTTTCTTAAGTTCTGCCTTGACTAATAAAGCAATTTGTGGATGCATTTTTCTTAACTTTTGTTTCACTGGTTTGGCACCTGGTTGTAAGGGAAAATGATGTAGAACAAGTTCAAGATCTAACCCCGGCATGTCAACATATGACCAAGAAAAATTTATCTGTCTCTATGCAAGGAAGTCGTGGAACTCAGGCTTCTCTTTTGTTGTCAATGACACTGCAAAATGAACTAGTCGAGGATTCTCTTTTGTGCCTATGTTGACCTCTACAGTTTCTTCAATGAGCATGGGTGACTTTTCCTATGCAATGGAGAGAATGTTCAAACCTCCATCCTTAGGTGCCTCAGAGAGGTTTTCACCTTCAAATGCGTCCTTTCTTTTTACTTTTTCATTGTCTAAAGGTGCCTTTCGGTTTTCACCTAGAGACTCATCCTTTTTATCTTGTTTATTCTTTTTCTCATTTTTGTGACTGGAGGGTTGAATAGATTCCCCAAAATATGCTTTGTTGTCCAAGTCAATGGTAAAACTAGCCTTATGATCCCCGTTAGGTATGCCTTCTCGTAATCCTAGGAACTCAGCAATTGCTTCGTCGTTCTCAAAAGTGTCTAAGACGGGTGTGTCTTGTTGATCCCAATCAATGAGCTAGGGGTAGACTAAGGGCATGTCATCGTCAGAGTTATCAAAGTCTAATGGGGTCAAGGTAAAGATTAAATTATTCGTGTGGTTACAAAAATCTTGTACAAGGTCCTCTTTTCTCTTAGGTTTGGGTCTAGGTGGATGAATAGGTGGGCCTAATGCCAAGGTTTGACTATCATAAACATGTGGCTCAGGTTTCCAAGAGGTAGGATCAAGTGATTCCCAATAGTAGTGTTTAAACCATTCCTCTTTTGTCATTTTCTTTGGCGGACAAAAATTTAAGGGATTGGGTGAGGAACTTAACATCAAGTCAAGTTCTCCAAATAATTTGTCAAGGTCCATGGAAGAAGTAGAGGATAAGGAATCCCACACATAATCATTAGAATCGGGGGAGTCACAATGATATTGGTTCACTAGTTTGTGAGATGTATTAATATCTTCTGAAGCACGTACTTCCTCAAGTAAGGGTAATGGAGTACTAGGAACGCCAATCTAAATCGGTTGAAACCCTAGCCCTACTCCTTTTGGCCACTGAGAAACAAATATTGGTTCAATTCTGCTATCTTGGTTTAAGCCTAAACCACTTTGTCCATCATATCCTTTGCTTTGCATAATTTTGAAACCCTTTCCATATAGACTTGTAGGAATATGAGCAAGTAAAAGGGGTTCTTGATTATCTTCCTTATATAGCCAGGAAGTGACATCTTTTGCATCTACAGCCTCTTTGCTTAATTCACCCCATTTAGTGAAAGTTGTTGTGGGGGGAACATGTATAGTGATCATAGACTGTACCCTACCTGTTATAGGTAAACCATATGACTTAGGAGAAACCAAATGGCTAACACAATAAGAAGTCTTCATGTAATACTCTCCACAACCCTTGTCTTGGATCTCGACCCTAGGAGTGGTAGGAAGTGTGGGTGAAATAGATGTTCGAGTGAGTGTGGACGGGTCAACATAAGAAGATGGATTGGATGATGAGGCCTCATGGTTTACTGGCACTTGGCGTTGAGGGATCTCCTTTAGATTAGTGCAATACTGGAAAGGATCTGGATCACCGTCTATAGTTATTTTGGTGCCATTGTAAGGGAATTTAAGACACTGATGATACGTGGAAGGGACCGCCTTCATGGCATGAATCCATGGTCTACCTAGTAGAAGGTTATAAGGGAGGGTGAGATCCAAGACCTAGAACTTTGTCTCCATTACCGCAGTACCAATTCTGATAGGAAGTGTTACCACTCCCTTTGATTTTCATTCCTCATCATCATAAGCTTTAATGACAATACTTTTAGTGGTTTCTATGCATGCTTCTGAAATACCTAATGCCTTAATTAGTTTTAAAGTGCGTAAATTTAACCCTGCTCCTCCATCTACCAAAACTCATCTAACTTTGGTGTCATCAACAAGGACTTCTAAATGTAAAGGGTCATTGTGGTTCATCTTTTCTATTGCATAGTCTTGTTCAGAAAACGTAGCATGGTGATTATTGGTCAAGTAGCCCACCATTTCCTAGAAACGATTGACATCAAGGTCATTAGGGACTATGGTATTTTGTAAAGCTTTATCAAGGATAGAGCAATGCAAAGGGGAGATACGCAACAATTCCAAGATTGAGATTTGGGCTGGGGTCTTCCCCAACTGGTCAAGAAGGTTATATTGTAACTTGGAAGGTTGTGGTGTTTGCTACGATGGAGGGCCCTCGATAGTGAACTTATTATGATGAGTATTGACTGCACACTTAGGATTAGCATTGATAGTGATGGTATTGATATTGTCATCAGCGGCGCGAAGGGAATGAATGATTTTTCCACTATCATAATCATGTTTGATACTCGCATAGTTGGCTGATATATTGGTCTTAGTACTCGAACTGGGGACAGTTCCTTTCCCATGGTCATGTAGTGGGTCTGAAAAGACTTGATGATCATTATTCGATGTCTTTTGTTTTTGTCCACTAACTTCAATAATTCTCCTTTCAATGAGATCCTGTATGATATTCTTCAGTTGTTGACAGTTTTGTATGTTATGTCCCTTAGTCTTATGATAATCACAAAAGGCATTGTCATCCCACCAAGCTGGTTTAAACTGTCCTGGATCATATTGTCTTGGCTCCTATAGTTGTATGAGGTTATGTTGGAACAATTGTTTGAACACCGACACAATGGGTTCCCCTAAGGGAGTGAACTCACATTTTTGAAATCTCCTTTGCTGTGGACGTTGAGTGTTTTGGACCACATTAGTGGGTTGACTGAGAGAATTAAGCGTGTTGGAAAAATTATGAGGTCCTTGTAACGTGAGGAGGGGTCCTGCTTGTAGCGTTTTAGCATCAACCACCCCATCATTGGTGACATTTTTGTTGCGAGACCAAAATCTATTTCTGTCCATGGGGGTGTTTTGTACAATCTGGTTTCTATTGGATGTTGTTGTCTTGAGTTTTCCCTTCTCAATGAGATCCTTCTCTATTATAACCCCTTTTTCCACTAGTTCCGAGAAAGATGTACAACAATGTACCCTTAAGTTACTCCTTAGTTTTGCATGAAGGTTTTCTTGAAACATAGTAACTTTTTTTTTTCAGTATCTCGACAGGACACCTACTAGCGATAGTTCTCCATCTCTGGAAGAAAGCAATGAATGTTTCCCCTTCATCTTGTGTTGTGTGGTACAAGGTTGCTATATTTATCTCGTTGTCAGTGTTGAAGGAGAATTACTCCACAAATTTCTCAACTAGTTCACCTCAAGATCTAATGCCAGAATCTAGACCCAAAAACCATTCTAGTGTAATTCCTACAAGACTTCTTGGAAATAGTCTCATAAGATACGTGGGGTCATAAGTGACATCTATGCATATGGTAGAAAATTCCCTGATATGTTCAATTGGATTTCATTTGCCATTGTACTTAGGAAGATTCAGTATGACATATCCGTGAGGGAAAGGTGTCATGTACAATGATCTATCAAAGGGGAATGGGCATATGTCCTTTGTTGAAAATGATTTCTTAGTTGACACCGACATGTTATCCATTTGCATTTGTAATGCATGCATTTGTGTTTGTAGGACATCAACTTGGGTCAAAGATGTGCTAGGAGGATTATGCAGATCCGTGTATGTGTTATGAAATCCAAAGTCTCGTGATGGGTTTCGGTTGAATGTTGGCATCTGAGGTGGATTTGGATTCAGAATGTTGGTAAAATTATTCTGGTCTGGTATCTGCATAAATTGGTGTTGGCCTGGGTTCTATGTAAACGGATTCTGAGTGCCAATCTATGCAAAAGAATTCTAATTCGGAATCGATGTAAATTGGTTTTGACTTGGAATTTGTGTAGATGGATTCTGACTACCAATCTGTGAAAAAGGATTCTGATTCAAAATCGATGTGAATTGGTTTTGACTTGGAATCTATGTTGACAGATTCTGACTACCAATTTGTGAAAAAGGATTCTAATTCAGAATCGATGTAAGTGGATTTTGACTGCTAGTCTGGAAAAGTGGATGTTGATTGCCATATTGGAAGGAGGGAATGCCTCCTGTTTGTGTAATCCTTGGTATAGTACTAGTGATTTGAGCACTAGGTATGGCCATCGACTATGGTAAGGTACCCGTGATACTAGCAATAGGTATGGTTGTTGATTGTGCACTTGTGACACTGACATAAGATGTATGAGCTAATGTTTTAGGTATTTTACTCCCAACAAGAGGACCGGAGGGAGTGGATGATGATGCCCCTACAGTAAAATTAAATCCCGATGTCATGCTAGACATACCAAATGGAGACGTATGGACTGTCGTACTCTATGTAGATGTGCTAGATGGCATAGTTGTGCTTACCTGAGGTATAGTAGTACTAGCAGTCATGGTATTTGTCCCTTGTGTAGGTTGAGTTTGTAAGGTGCTAATATCAAATCCCAGAGGTAAAGTAGCACCTTCAGCTAGCAATTTTCCTAAAAATCATTGACGATCATTTGCTAAGTACTCATCTACAAAAGAGGCAAACTCAGGGTCCTGTACGACAGCCTCTATGTCCTCTACTACAATATGTCCTTGAGTGTTTCTAGTGGTGAATTTGTCTAATAGAGTCTTATGAGGTCTTGAAAAAAATGGATTGATGAACTCGTTTGGATTCGACATGTTTTCTCTCTCTCTTCTCTTAGACCTAGTTTCAACCATGTAAGACAAGCTCAATATGCGGGAAATGCAAGACTATATCTACGAATAGTATGACCCTAGTCTATGTTTTTGGGATTTTCGTATGCAAAATAAGGGATGTTTCTAGGATGACACTAGTCTAGACTCTAAAGATACAAAAGTGTAAGAAAGACCCTAAAGTGATCAATTCTACAAACCCAAGATGAAGGGACCAACTGCCTAAAGTCAAACCAAGGTGTCAATTTAGTTAAGTCAAGGAACCAATGGAGGACGAGGATCAAAGACAAGTTGAGTTTCCTAACTAGACTGATGAGCTAGGAACTCTCTATAGGAAAAAGTATAAGATGATAAGACTAGGTTCAATGACAAATTTTGTTGACACTATGACTTTTCTAGAGTATAGATGGTGGACTACTCCTAAAGTTTGTAAAAGTGACCTTTCTAGAAGTCTAATGCAAGGTAATATGTACCCTAGGATGAAACCAAACTCTAAATGAAGACAACTATGGTAATGACTAACTAACCCTAAAGGATGCAAAATTGAGCAAATCATTTCAGGTTTATGTTTCAAAGACTGTTTGTGTAAAGATGAATGAAACTGGTATAACCGCGTTGACTGGACAGTGACAGTGAATTCTAGTTTTCTGATAATCAGACAAATGGGTTGCAAGATTTCACATATGTGGTTCAAAATAACAGTTGTGGTTTTCCAGTAATCAATTGCGTTTCTCTAGTAAAGTTCAACTTGACTCTGACAGATGTGTTTAACCTTTTAACAGATGCGACTCGTACTGACAATTGCAACTCAAAATATAACACATGTGGTTTTCCAAAGCAATTGCGAGCTAAACTGGCAGATGCGACTCTAAACTTAATAGATGCAACTTGAAATTACAGTTGCGACTCAGAATTTAACAGATGCGACTCAAAAAATCAATTGCGACTTTCTGGTGAACAGTTGCGACTCTTTGTGAATTTTTAGTGACATGAATTTTAAACCAACCCTGTTTTCTGTGATCAAATTCTGACAATCAAAGACAATCATAAGACAAAGTGTTTTCAATTTTGATTTTGGACTCAAAGAATGTTTAAATTGATAACAGAAAAGCACATCCTAATAGGCCAAAGGCCTAGGGTTTGTATATTTGGTATAGCCCGCCGAAATATCCTGGATTGGTGATAAACACCTTTCCTTCTCGAGAGTGAATAGCTTAGAAATTTGGTGGCATTGGCTCCCCTCCACGGCTCATTAACGTCTTTCGAGCACACCAATTTCAAATTCTTTGGGCAATGAGCTCCTAAGAACTGTTATCTCTACTCAAGGGAATCAGTAGTGAGTAATCTTTGGGAATGATACTATACCCTGCACTATACCAAGCAACTGCCACAAATAGGTTGGTCTCTAAAACAAAAGGTATTTAGTACGGGCATTCCGTTCATGGGGTGTGATCCATATGGTATGATTCCCCTTTCAGATCCATCTCGTCAGAACCACACTTGTGATTCTTGGGGTTTCCCCAAGAACCCACTTTTATATACCGGTTGGAAGTCCCTCAGGTTCAGGGTGCTATCGGTCTGAGTCGTCCTGGCGTGAGTACTTTTTTCCCACCAGAATAGGCCCAAGTTCTAGAGTTGGTAAACATTTCTCTTACACCCAGGATCACACGGATGTGCAAGGGGAGAGGATACTTCGATGTACCAAGTCGTAAGGGTGACCAAACTTGTGCTTTCACACCAAACACAGTAGACACTTGTTAATTTTAACCAAACAAAAGATTTGCTACGCTACCAAACAATCTGTTTTAAAATTTAACTAGGGTCTTTGACAAGCATCCTGCAGAAAAACTCATTAGTAATTTTCAATATTGTCTTCATCAATCATCCTGCAAAAGCTTGTTAACTCCAAAAGACCACACACTGAAAATAAGATATTAGTAACACAAAAATTAATTGAAAATTTTAGATTTTTGAAAACAGAAATAAAGTTTTACCAGTCAATTGCGTCACTGTATTACTAGTCAGATGCATTGTTTCCTCTTCAATTGCAGCTCAGGAATTCAATTGCGGTTTAGGAAAATACAGATGCATCATTTCCTCTGTCAGATGCGGTTCAGGAAATCAATTGCAGTTTAGGAAACTTCAAATGCATCGTTCTGTACGAAAAACCTGCAAAAACTAAAAATAAAATATCTACGGATCCGCAAAGATGATGTCTTCATGTCGGGTTCACCAAATGTAACGCCATTAGAAAGTGCACAATAGACAAGATTAAGAAAATATGCAATGCAATACTAAAATCTAAGATGCAAATCTAAATGTTAAGCAACAAAGAACATAGGAAAGTAAACAACGTAAACAAAAATAGAACAATCTCACCAATTTCGAACATATTTCCATGATTCATCTCGATTTCCCTTCTCCATTTTGCTTGTGTAGTATAATTTCCCTCAGATTTGTAAGTTCGTGCAAGTATAGCCTAAGATAATGATTAGAAAAAAATCGAAGATTCAAGACAAAGGTGCTCTCAAAAGTCATAAGAATTCGTGATTTTTTGAGAGAGATTGGAATGAAGAATGACAAATCAATTTATAGAAAATTGATTATTCGAACGACAGGTCAAGATTGAAAGATTAACGGACGGTTAAGATTGACAGATTAGACATGCATTCAGATAACTGTCAATAGTGACATGAGTGATACAAACTAGAAATAGAATTAAAGATTAAATAAATGATTTAATCTTCAGTTCAGCATTTGAAAACATAAGAAATATCTTTACATGACAAAGATGAAGATTGATTATAACGACTCTCTGTTCGAACGCATGCATGAGATTTAATTAATTAAATAAGAATATTTAATTAATCTGCATGTACATGCAAATAAGTTAGAACTAGACGATTGAATGATCTGATGAAGAGATTACTCAAGATAGCCACTCAGACATCAAATGAAGAGTTAACTGAGCAATTAAAATAGATGTTGAGTCGAGTAAAAGTGAATACTTAGATAACTCACATAATTATCTAAAATATAGAGGAATGCGTTAAAATAGAATTAATGAATTAAATAATTCATTTAATTCAAGACTTGATATTCAAAGAATAATTAAATAAATAATATTTATTTAATTAAGTGATGAAGGGATTTAAATGAATAATTAAATAAATAAAGAATTTATTTAATTATAGTTGAAGTATGATAAAGAGTAAATTAAATAAGGATTTATTTAATTTGACAAGAAGGATAAGGTTAATTAGTAACATAATTAAATAAAAAGCATTTATTTAATTAATCAGATAGAATAAAGAAAAGTGTGAATTAATTAAATAATTAAGATTATTTAATCATGACCATGAAGAATACAAGTTATGAAGAATATGGAAGTCGCAGGCCTAAACCAGATTTCGGTGTCTACAATATTGTTTGAGTTCAAGTGAAGTATGTTCCTCAATAGTCATTTGATATTCTTGTTTAAAAGTTAAAAACTTTGTGACCTTCTTGAATCACTAATTCACCTCCCCTCTTAGTGATTCTGTCTTCCAACAAGTGGTATCATAGCATAGGGTCCTTTCATAGGTCTAATCCACCTAGTTTTGATTCTTGTCTTGGAAGTCTATCAAATATGTCACAAGTTCAATAAGGTATTTTTGTCTAATGGTACAAACTATCTATTTTATGGAAACATATCTGATTTCAATTGATGTTGGTGTAAAGAGCTAGAGCCTTGCATAATCCTAAGCAACTTAAAGGATTTCTGGTAAGTGGAGTACTATCGATAAGTGCAAAAGAAACAAAAATCAAAAGAAAAACACTAGTGTCAAGACTAGTGAAGTATTGTCTCAAGAAAAGTCTCCACTAGTTGATACTAAAAGTGATCCTTTAGTTAGAGAAGAAGAAGATCACTTAGTAAGTGACCTTGAATAGGAATTTGAAGGTGATGAATTTGAAGTTGATTTGGAAGGATAACTACTTGCTGCCTTAGGTGAACTTAAAAGGCTTAAACGAGAAAATCAAGAACTCAAGGAAGAAATTCAAAAGAGCATTGATACTAATAAGGTATTAAATCAAAACTATGGTAAATCTGAAAAAATTATTAAATTGCTAAACAGTCAAGTCTTAGAAAGAAAAAAGGTTGAAGAGGAAAAAGAGGTCAAGTTGAAAGAGAAAGAAGATATATGTAATAAGTTAGAAAAATAACTTGTTTCTTTGAAAAAGAGCACAGAAGAGAATTCTCTATCTAATGATACAGATAATCTGATTTTAAAACTGAAAATAAAAAGTGAAGAGAGAAAAAGGATAGCACAAGTAACTAGAACTAATTTAGAACTCAGAGTAGCTGAGTGTCAAAAACTTGAAAGTGAGATTGTCAATCTAAAGAAAAGTCTAGAAGACATCAAATTACATAAATTTGAGAAAGGAACTAAAGCTTTTGATGATATGCTAAATAAGAAAAAGCATTTCAATGATCACTTTGGTTTAGGGCTTGATAAAGGACAAAATTCTAGTGTCAAAGATGAATCTAAGGAAATTGTGTTTGCAACAACTGATGGGAAAAGTTTCAAGGTTAGGCAAAAAATGGACTTGAATAATCATGCTCCAAAGACAGAAAGCAAGGTTGATAAAATATTCATAGGTTTCTCATCTACCAAGAAGTGTCAATCAATAAGGTACAATTAAATTCTCAATTCCATGGTTATTGCTGTTTATGTCATGTTTATGGACATAGGGCTAGAGAT
The DNA here is from genome assembly GCA_007258455.2 of Sequoia sempervirens. Taxonomy (NCBI): domain Eukaryota; kingdom Viridiplantae; phylum Streptophyta; class Pinopsida; order Cupressales; family Cupressaceae; genus Sequoia; species Sequoia sempervirens. The sequence goes on from VDFB02142888.1 coordinate 142,639, forward strand.
TGTGAAAGTAATGCCAGAAATAATTATAAATGGAATAAGGAAAATAGTACTTATAGCTTGGAAAAATAAAATCATGGCACTATATGTTATACTTGTCACAAATTTGGTCATGTATCAATTAACTATTGGTAGAATGATAAGAATGGTAATGAAAATTCTTATAGAATGCCTAGAAGAAGTTATCGTTCTTTTGGTTCAGATCCTAATGTCATATGTTATAGGTGTAACTGTTTTGGACATTGAGCTCAGTCTTGTAGAAATCATTTGTTGAAGTCATCTAGACATAACAAAAGGACAAATACCTTGACCAAGCAACAACAAGTAGATACCTTGGACAAGAAAAAGATAGGTGTTAAGAAGGTTTGGAGAAGGAAATCTGAACAAAAACATAAAGAATCTAATCATGTGCATGTTGTGCACAAGAAACTTAAGAAATAGCATGAGATTGGTATGAAGAGGAGTTCATATGTTGGTAGGAACATTCAATGTGTTGGAAGAGTAGTGTTATCATGCAATGCAAGTGGTGAATATGAGGCAATGGTTTCTCAAGTCATTTGGTGATTTGTTGATTTCAGGCCTTGTTATAAGAATTTTTAGCTATATTTTTTTTTTGTGCTTTAGTTGTTACTTCTTGCACAATGAATATCTTGAATTTATCAGTGGATATGTTTTTTGCATTGCTAATTTTTTACTTGAAAAGTTGCACAAACAATGGATTTTATTTGTGAATCAATTATATGGTCTGTAAGCTCTAGAGCTTACTTTCAACAACTTATAATGTGAAAGTTAGGATTACAGGGCAGTTAGCATCTGCATATCCTACAAAGGCAGTAAGAATTATTTTGTCTACTTGCATCGTGGTGCAGTAATAGCTATGTTGATGCCAAAGTTCATGGTCTTATATGGTGTCTATAGAAAAGTATTGGTTTGTTACTTGATGCTTTTCAAGGTTATCAAGAGGACAAGAGTTGATACTTGCTCATTCATATCATAATGGTATCAATGCAAAGGTTCTTGGATAAGATCACAATTTTCATTAGCAATCTCAAACCATCAAATGGCAGTGTTGGTTTTTTTTAGTAACAAAGAGGTTTTGATTGATTACTTTCTTATACCGTGATTTGGTTAATACTTGATAATCTATGTACCTTGTTAGCACTAGTTATCAGTGACTCATATATATACCTGTCACTAATAAGTAATTAATGTATTTTTTCATTGGTAGAATATTAATGACTTGTTATATTCATAGTACATAAGTTGTTAATGGCCTATTTCATATAAGGTTCTAAGTGGTGAATAAGGAAAACTTTGGGTAAAATCATTTCCATTAAAATCAGTTTGGCAGTGATAAGGACATTTGGTTTAACCTTGGTTTCATTTTTGATAATACAGTGACATTTGATTGAGGATTATATGACAGTGTCACCTTAGTGGATGAAGCTTTGTGGTCTAAATGCCTTAATATTTTGGTATTGCTAACAAAGGTAATCATCTAGTTTGGAAGCCAAAGAATGAATCTTTGTGTTAATGAATTTTTTTGCATGACAGTGGTGAAATAGTTTGGTGTCTACCTTATATTATTTCGTATCAAATAAGATGGTACAAGAGACAAGATCTCAGTTATCTCAATTTTATTTCTTTTTGGAGTTGCAAATTCTAGTTGACATGTTGTTGTCATGTATCTGATATATTTCTTGCTAAATATCATGAGTGGTACATTTTTTATTAATGTCTGACTTTTTTATGCTTTCATATTGCTAGAAGTTGTTCTCTGAATATGCTATCAAGAAGTTGTTCTCATGGTTGAGATAGTACACAAGAACAAAGATATGCTTTAATGGTTTTTTATGTATATGTTCATGTCATAATTGAATCTCAGGGTGTCAAGGATGGTGATTTCGAGGATGAATGCATGATAGTTGAAGGTTGTTGTAGTAAAGGAACACATATCTTATGATTATTCCTTTCATGTGCTAAACAGGTTTTGGTTGGTGATTGGTTGATACATGATACAAATTTGATTCCTCGTATGTAGTTACAGATTCAGCTTCTGATTGGTTGATATATGCTATACAGTTATAGGTCTTTGATTTAGATCTTTGGCTGAAAATGTTTATTACTTGTGTTTCAGTAGTTTTGATTCCTCAAAGACTACATATCATAGAGATTGCCACAGGTATATTCACTAGGTATTTTCAGGTTGTCTTTGAATAATATATTAGTGCATTATTAATCTCCTATATTGCACTATTGTATTTTTTTAAGGCATTTTACTTTGATATTAAGGTGGTTTTCATGTTTACATTGTAAAACTCAAAAGGTCCATAGACCTTGTCATCTCCATCACATATGATATTGAAACTTTGAATATTTCATTATTTGCATCATATTTAATTTTAAAATTTTTTAAAGCCTCTACAATAAAAGGCTAACTTCAACATTGGAAGTTTTTTATATTTTCATCACATGAGGCATCGGGAAAATTTATATGGTTTATATTGTGCACTTGGCATATGGAATTATATCGGTCTCATTGCATTTCATAGGAAGATGACTTTATTAAAAAGTCACATGGTTATGACCAAGTTACCAAAAAACTATTGAGTTCATTTTTCAAGTGGTAACATGTGTTATAGACAACTATCATTGACATTAGGTTAATGATTTATTATCATATTGATGTCGACATTTTTAGCAAAGGATATTTTTTACAGAATATATTGGATTTCAAATTTTTATCAATGATTGTTAACCTTGAAAGCGATGGACGGGCATGTGCAGGATCATGGTATGCCAAAAAGTGGCAATGGAGGAAAAAATACGTGTTTCTACGACTCAAAAACGCGAAAATGGTGAGTTGACTTTTTGGAGCTGGGGTGACTACCGAGGCAGAGGGAAAACTTAGTTTTAGGAATCGGATATCCGATCCAAATCGGATATCCGATTTGGATCGGATATCCATTTTGTTCAGTGTATAAACAAATCTCATTCCGACCCAAGCAAAAGGCTAAATCTCATTCCGACACAAGCAAAAGGAATCGGATATCCGATCCAAATCGGATATCCGATTCAAATCGGATATCCGATTTTGGTCAACTGTATATATAAAAAAAAGCCGCGACCAAAACTCATTCATTTTTATTTTCGGCTCATCGGCGGGGGGCGCATAGTGGAGAGCGAAATCCGATATCCGATTTGGAATCCACCTCTATCAGGTAAAATTTTTAATTTTTAATCAAATTTTCAATTAGATTTGTTTATTTTTAATTGATTTTTTTCAAAATATTGTTTTTTGGTAGAAAAAACTAGGGTTTTTTGGTAGATTTGCAAAAAAACATAAAAAATTGAAGAAAAATAGTAAGAAACTACTTTTTTTTAAAATGTAATGGCATTTCCATAGCATACAAACATTGAGAGCAAATAAAATACAGAGTTCAATCCATGAATTATAGAAAATAGATTTTTGTTGGTTATATTCATATCGCTGATTACATTGCACAAAACATACTACAACTGCATAAATATCAAATGGTGATAGTTGTCGATGCTACCACATTT
>VDFB02142889.1:0-11444 GCA_007258455.2 Sequoia sempervirens
GGCATGATAATAGTGCTTGTAGAGAGGTGGCATAGTGAGACCTCTTCTTTTCACCTTCCAACTAAAGAGGCCATAGTCACGCTAGAGGACATGTGGAGGATTTTGAGATTACCCATCCATAGTGAGCAGGTGATCTATAATATGGATGTTGGGAATGAGGCCTGCTATGCTATCCTGGACACTGATGAGATTGCATTTTGTGAGGGGCAGATCGAGCTAGAGTGCCATAGGTCTCTAGGCTCACCCTACTGCCTAGTTATTGCTACAATTATATCAGGCCTTGTTGCCCTAGATCAGGGAGGCTAATATTTCAGTCCAAGATGGTGACTTACTTGGGAGTGGATGGTCTGACGGTGACCGACACTATTTGCACGAGGCCTAGTTTTTCTAGCCTCCCTCTACAGGGATTTGCATGAGTTTTCCTACCTAGATGATAGAGCACTTGGGGCAAGAGTTACACTTTTACATATCTAGGCATGGGAGCACATCCCTATGCTTCGCCCATGAGTCGTTCCAGTGCCAATAGAGCCAGATGATCTAGTTGTTTTTCACTACAGGGGAGGCCTTTCATTTACGCACATAGGACAACACGAGATTACTCACTAGACAAGGGTCCTTGATGACTTGCGAGTATTTAGATGGCGGTCGTACCTTAGACAACCTTCATGGTTCGATGATGTGCAATAGATATTCTTTGCTCACTAGGACCATTTGATGCAGAGGTGAGAGCATACAATGTTGGAGATGTACTTGTCGCATAGGGTCCAATGTTAGTTCAAAGAGCCTCAAGATAGGCCAGATGAAAAACACATGGCCATTTTTGCGAGGACAACAACACAAGGTGCACGGGGCTGATACATACCTTCCCATGAGGCAATGGAGAGCTTCAAGTAGCTAGTGGCTCAATCATGGCCATACGACTAGGGAGAGGCAGATCTAGGGGTGACACAGGCATACAAAGATTGGTTTTGGCCACCTCTATGACTCACAGTGCCAGGGACATCATCTGCTCGATGCAGAGTGAGAGGCAGAGGGGCAGGGAAAGGTCGGGGAGGACAGGTTTAGGAATAAGGAAGTAGAGGGCCGACACCAGATCAACCAGTTCATGACCACGTACTCCTTGATTAGTAGGACAAAGAGCAGAGGTAGGAGGCCCCTTGATGGGATCAAGATCCCGACCACCAAGATGGACATCACGATAGGATCTCGACACCACCTAGGGATGGGGACTAGGATTAGCCCCATGTGTAGCCACCCCCTACAACAAGATCTGAGAGATGGGAAAATTTTTTAACTACCGGCCCAAGTACAGATACTGAAAATGGAGAGAGATCAGGCTAGGGTCGAGTGGGACAAGGCCATTTTGCAAAGGTAGGCTGTAGAGTTACAAGCAGCAGCAAAGATGGGCTGCCAACAACAACTAGGGGGCATGACCACCTCCTCCTCCCAAAACATAGTATCACTCTGGGCTTATAGAGAGGTTGTCCAAGAGGCAAATTACTACAAGATGCACTCCCATCAGGCCATGCCAAGAGCAGCTAGAGTGTCAGATTTTTCACAGAGGACTAACCATAGGCTAGAAAAGTAGCATGGGGAGAGAGCAGGTGGCAAGGGAAATAGATAGGTATGATAGGAAGTAGGAATAAGAAAATAGAATTGCTAAAGGTACTATAAGAGGTTACTAACACTACCCCTATTCAAAATTTAGAATTTAGGCCTTAAAAGTAAGGCTAGATGAGGTGAAAAGAAGAAATTGCTTGAGAATAAGTTTGAATAGGTTGGAAATAGGGTGAGGTTGTGGAGTTTGATGTGTTCAAATGGTCTGCAAGGACAAGGGAGGTCAAAAGTATGTTATGGCATGATTCCCTATTTGGGAAAATAGGGGTTTTGAATGAAAGAGGGGTTTGAGGGAGTAAAAGTGGGTAAAGTCAAGGGGCAGCATAATTTGGTGGTCAATTAAGTTTGTGCAAGTAGAATGAAGAGTGTTGGAATATATTTTGAGGTTGTATGACATCTGGATACGGGGTTTTCAACAATTCCTAGTGAAATTTGAGAAAATTGAGGGTTTATAGGATAGTGGGGTTAGAGGGCCAATCACACCCTAAAAATTCTGGATTTTATGGATTTGTAGATTGGTAAATTCTTCCCAATGGTATTATGTAGTTGGAAGAGTGATTGAGAGGGTGTTGCTTTGTTAAATAGACTTGTTTGGGGGTCTAGGACAACATTGAGTCCATTTCTTATTTGTATTATAAATTATAACTTTTTTTCTCCCCAATCCATTTCATATACAAGAAATAATATTGCAAAAAGTTGACATATAAATCTTTCGATGTGTTTATATAGTGACGCATCAAGAGCATAACAATTCATTTTCCACTATCAGGATTATACTGTGAAAATATTTAAAGACTATTGAAGATAAATGTTTGTATGATAATGTGTTAATAAGTTAACTACTTCATCTACTTTGAATATTATGTTTTGCAAGTGTTGTGAAGATTATGTATCCTTTGCTTAATTGAGTTGTTCCAATCAAAGGATTAAATATATTGGAATCTTTTTATGAATCATTTTTTAGAATACCAATTGAAACATGTTTTTTGCTTTTAGATAAAGTTGTTTAGCATCAAACAATTAATATTCAAGAAAAACCATGAAGGACAACAATAATCAATGCTAGGGCTAACCAATTAATAAGTATACATGTGAATAAGTCAAGCATTTACATGTGAATAATGGAAGCACAAGTACTCAAAAACAACGTAAGCTTTGGATATACACATGAAGATACATGTATAATAAAACAAATTAATACAAGTATATATACAGGCTTACAAGGTATATGGCGAAACAAGCTAAGTTAAACTATGCATTCTGGAACACATAAGTCACAAATTTATATACATAAGTTGTAAGTATACTTCAAGATACATAACTCCATATCTATTCAATAACATCAATTTAGAATGAAATATGGACTGCATCGGCCAAAAAGAATTGTATTAATAGAGAAATATCCAAAGTATGAGCATACATCCCAAATATTTCTTATAGAAGTATGAAATATAGAGTACAAAATAATACATATGGAAACACAAGAATCACTTGGTATCCTGATATCAAATATATCAATAAAAATATGTATAAACCTTACCACATAGGCATACAACAAGGAACTGGAAGGACTCGGTCGGCATGCTCATGAAATAAACTCTTTCCCTTTTCTTATCAATCAGATGGCAATACATTTGTCACTCATTTCTGCTATGCTCCAGGAGTGCTCCTTCTCCTCCTCCTAGTTTTTAGTTCTTAGTGAAGTTTTATCCGTTACAATAAGAAGAAAAGACATTAATATATAGAAATTACATTATAAAAATGATATATTTAACAAAATAATCACTTACCACCATATGATGATCATTCTCTAGGAGGGAAATATTCACACGCCCAAGCTGAGGCATGTTGAAGCCCTGTATAAACCATTCAAATAGAAATTAAACTACGAATCAACAGTGGTTTGATTTTTCACTAACATCTATAACAATGAATGCAAATTGAAATTTAGTAATTTTCCTCATACCTCCCTTGTCAAAGCCATCAAGGATTGTATAGCAGATGAAACACCGATATCCATTGCCCTCATCACATTCATAGGAGTTTTAGTTTGAAACATCTAAAAATGAAACAACAAATTATTCAATCACAAAAACTACAATAGCGATCCACACCATGACTTATAATGTATGAGATAATGAACAAAATTTTGAGTACTTATTGAACTATATATTTCTGACTATCATGCTTACTATTTTCCCTATCCATATCTTGTTCAAAAAGACGTGTTTTTAGGCTTTTACTGATAGCAGCAAGTCGATGAGCCATTTGATCAAATGCTTTCATAGACATGTACAATAACTGTGGTGGCATAGAGAAGGCAATGAACTGTTTAAAAAAATGCCTCAAAGAAATGGGGTTAGACAGTGATGGAGAATGCCATTACAAACAAATGCATGTCATGGCATTCAAATACTTATAGGAAAGACATTTCTTTGAAGCCACTGGGAATATTAAAGGTGAAACTCTATATTATCCTATATTGCCTTTGGAAGTAGAATGTTTTTTTAAACATCCATAGTTCAATGGAAATAACTCCCTATTTAGACTTCCAGCCGCCAGCAAAGTGACCGGGTTTCATAGGTAGTTTTTGCAATAATAATGGAAATGGTATCGAGCGGGTGAATTTGTTGAAGAAATTCGCTAAAAGGAGAAATCGTCATATGGTGATGGGATGGCGTTTCATCGCCGAAGTCACTAATTCGAGAATACAAAACTCTCGTCAACATCATACCATTATACTATTCTTTGATGGGTTACTGAAGCATCATGGTTATCGTTAGGTGTACTGTACTCCAGTACGACTCCACATGGGGAAAATTAACGTTACACTGGATTGGTTCAAAGATCGAACTTCACGTTGAACCGAAGCCTTTCTTCCATTTGGAATTTATAATAGTCTTAGATTAATTTGGAAAAAGGCATAAGTACAAAATTGCAAAATATTGACAAAGTTGTCAATTTTAAATGTTGTAAAAGTGCAATAAAGGTGTAAAGGCATGGAATGCCAAGGGTCAAAGTAGATGTAGAGGTTATTGAGTTGTTGTAGGAAGTTGGGAAAGTTGGGAAATTTTTGAAAATGATATGATCCATCAACGTAAGTTGTTGTTGGAAAGGTCGAGTCTTTGAGGCATTTTTTCAAAAAACTCATTGCCTTGTCTATGCTATTACTTACTATTATTCTTTCATATATTCCTTCCAAGCATCCATAGCATAGACAAGGTAGTGAATTATTTGAAAAGATTTTGATTAGTAAAAAATGGTCTCAAGGAATGCCATGACAAGCAAATGCAGTTGGAAGTTGCTCCTAGACTTATTACTTATGTTATGTGAAGTAATTGCATCACTGCTTATGTTGACTTTCTAAACAACTATATTGTAGTTGAAATTTTGTCATCTATCAACATCTAGTTATTAGTTATGGAATGCGAAGTAATGCTTTGAGTTTGAATGATGTGCAATGTAATGTAATCAATGATATGAATATAAACTACACAAATCTATTAAGTACAATCCATTAGTTAAACTCTTTATTATATTACCTACATGTAGGTTTGAGTAAATCCATTGGCACTAGGAGGTGTTCCCTCGAAACCTCCAATATTAGCTTGTTCAACATCCAAAATAATATATTAAAATACCATTCCTAAAAAATGTTATTGACATGTAATAAATTTATAATTGTTTACTAGTTACATACCCCACCTATAGGTGTACTACATAAATAAGTAGGTGTAGGGATGGTGTATCTAGTCTCAACACTGTGACCCTGCAATTTTATTAAAATCATAAAACTAAATTAGTTAATCTTGAATTTCAAAATCAAAATTTAATAAATTAAATTCAATGAACATGTTAAATTTTACCAAAGTATCAATGCCATACACTTCATGTAAAATGTCAGCTGCCCTAACCTCCATCTCCATAGCTATAGATGGATCTTGCATAGCAACCTCCTGAGTTTTAGTGGGGTCCAATGAACAAGTCGCCCCACAAGATTGACACACATGGGTTCGAAGGCCACCACTCGAAGACTCCCCTAGATGGCACTGTAGAATAGGGCTAGTATGTTGGATGACACTTTGGGTCAATGTGTTGATTGCCTACAATGTCTCTACATCGACACTCTCCTTCACAATGAAAGGCATAACAACGTGCTCATGAGGCAGCCTAGCGAGAGCTCATCTCCCTTGCCGCATAGGATCCAACTATTCATCGGGTCTATCCTGAGCTGACCCCCCACCTCTCCCTTGGAACTCCCCCAGATCAAAATAATTTGGGATTTTGTTCAATATGAACTCATTGTATAGTTTCCTAGGGAAATATTGTGGAACTTCACAATTGTTGCACGGTGGGTAATAAAAGACCACGTACCACCTATCATAAAAATAGTTCCTAATCTATTGGTGGTGGCACCAATGAATAGGAAACCTCTTCACATAGATGGTAAGATTTTGATTTGTGCATGGGTCAATAAATAATGACCACAAATCACCTTTAGTAATTTTTAAATCATTTACATCTTTATATGATAGCTTATCTGCGTAATAATCCCTAGCCACTTGCTTCCTATCTTGCCATCCAGTTATTTGTTTGCTAATTGAATCAACATTTTTTAACATATCTTTCAATGAACTTACTAGGATCATTCTTTTCGTAGTTGAACCATTTGGATCACTCAACCTATTTATTAAATCCTCAATTTGTTTTTTGTTGTTCTCAATTTCACTCATTAAATTTTGTTGAGTGCTAGGAGGGTGTTGAGTGATTGGTGGAGGAGGTTGTTGCGGTGGTTGATTTTTTTGTTGAGGATTTTGAGGGTTTTTGGGTTGATTTGCATCTCCTACAAATTCAAAAAAATAAATTTATCAAATACAACCTTAAACCAAAAAATTCAAAACAAAAAAAAAAATCCTTACCTCTCACACCTCCTCGTCATCGTGGCACCATCCTTGTGGTGAAATAGCAATTGTTGATGATTTTTTTTGCAAAATACCTCCTCCTATAATGCGAGCGCAAAAAATGGGGGTTTTGGCCATGGGCACAACAAAAAACATAGTCGAAATGCAAGAATGAATGCATTTCACTTTGTTTTTTTAACTATTAACATGTCATAACACGAGCACGTTATAATGCGCTTGCGTTATGGGCTCGTTGTGGCTAAGCCTCAAGCTCGGTACACCAAGCCATAATGCAAGCGTGTTATAACGCAATTGAGTTATGAGTTTTCAAAACATTTTTTTAAAAGTGGCCACAAATTGGCTACCCATCTCCATGCACCCAACCCAAGGTATGTAAAAAAAAACATAAAAGAAGAACTTAATCAGATAGAGAAAAATTAGACCTAAGAACTTGTGTCCAGACTGACAGATAAAAATGTAATTGGAAGTAAGTGGGTGTTCCAGAACAAGCTAGATGAAAATCGAAGGGTAGCAAGAAATAAGGAAAGACTAGTTTGTAAAGGTTACACTCAGATAGAAGGTATTGATTTTGAAGAGACATATGCCCCTATTGCCCAAATGGAAGCAATCCATATATTCTTGGCTTTTACAACTTTCGAGGATTTAAAAGTTTACCAAATGGATGTGAAATTTGCATTCTTGAATGGATAATTGAAGGAAGAGGTCTACAATGAGCAAGCAAAGGGATTCAAGTCCGAAAGTGACCCAGATGTTGTTTCTAGGTTGAAGAAATTTTTATAAGGATTGAAGCAAACACCTAGATCCTGGTATGGCAGATTAGACAAGTACCTGATTGGACAAGGATTTCAAAAGGGATCTGTTGACAGTAATTTGTATTATAGAACTCACTCAGAATAGATGCTGATTTTTGTGGTATATGTTGATGACATAATTTTTGGAGGAATGATGATATGTGCAAAAAATTTACAGATGAAATGCAAAAGAAATTCGAGATGTCAATGATAGGTGAGTTGAATTTCTTTCTTAGACTACAAGTAAATCAAGATAGCAAAGCAATTTTCATTTCTTAGTCCAAGCATACCAAAGAGTTGTTGAAGATGTTTCAGTTGGAGAATTCTAAACTAGTTTGTACACCTATTGCTACCAGATGCAAGTTGACAAAATAAGATGATTCACCTAAAGATGATGCAAGTATGTACAGGTCAATGATTGGAGGATTGTTATATTTGATTTCTACTAGACCATACATTATGTACATGTTGTTTGTTTAGCAGCTATATTTCAACAAGAACCAAAGGAATCACATATTGTTGTAGTAAAAAGGATCTTCAGATATTTGAAGGGAACATAAGATTTTGGGTTGTGGTATCCAAAGGACTCATATTTCACTCTGTTAGCCTATATTGATGTTAATTAGGCTGGATGTGTTGATAATAGGTAGAGTACAAGTGGTGGAGCTTATTTTCTTGGCTCCCGGTTGGTTGCTTGGTCAATTAATAAAAAATATTTTATATCTTTATCTACTGTTGAAGCTGAATACATTGTGACATCTTCATGTTGCACTCAGATACTATGGCTGAAATAAACTTTAAAGGATTTTGGCATATGATTTGATGAATTGATCTCAATCATGAGTGGTAATACTAGTGTAATAAATCTTTCCAAGAATCTGGTATAGCACTCTAGAACAAAGCATATATCTATAAGATATCTTTTCTAGGGAGAAAAGGTGTTGGAAAATTAAGTAAAACTTGAATATGTACCTACAAAAGAGAAAATTGCATATATTTTCACAAAACCATTGAGCAAAGATACTTTTGAGTATCTTTGGTAGAAGTGAGGAGTTTTGCCTCCTCCTAGTCTACAATAACATGCACTGGGGTATGCATTGTTCCAACATATCATATGCTCATTCTTTTCTAGATCAATGCTTAGTGGCTTCCTCATACGGGGAGTGAAGTAAGTTTTTCAGTGGGAGAAGAAGAGAAGATAAGATGATCCCTGATGTTGACATTGAGTTGGTTTGTTGTTGATGGATGTTGCCATCAATGACAAAGGGGGAGATTGTTGGAATGTGTTGAGATGTTGTTTGCTTTTTCTCATTAATGGTTGTCATTGATGTCAACATATCTTGATTGATTGACCAAAGTTCTGTTTTGGTGCCTTGGTGTTCCGGATTGGCTTGGTTTTGGATGTCGTGCTCCGACACATGGTTTGCATTGTAACATGTATATCTTATTCCTTGGTTCTAGATATCATGTAGCATTTGGATTCATGTGAGGAGGTTTTGTATGGTCCATATTTTATTCCTTTCCACCGCAGGAATGTTTTTGTGGTGACCTATTTCAAATTGCATTTAGTCGACTTGAAGACTATGAAGACATTGTACTTGGCCAACTTAGGAATTATGAAAATATGTTTGGCCAATTTGAGAAATTATGAAAGTATGGAATGGTATAAATAAGAGTTGATATTATTCGATGAAAACCAAGTCTGATGATTATGAATTTGAATATCTAGACATTGTGAAGTGTGTGAAAGTGTATAACCAGAGGCAACAGATAGTGAGATTCTATCCAGTGTTGTTGGTGACAATCTTTTCAGTGGTCGATTTACTTTCATCATACTTTTGTTGGTAGTGAAATTTTTTTGTAGGTAGTGAGCCTTTCTCTTTAGGTAGTGAGCCTTTCTCTTTTGGCAATGAGCCTTTCTCTTTTGGTAGTGAGCCTATTTGTATCTTTGGCTATAATAGTCAGGTAGTGAGCCCAACCGGCAGTGAGTCACCTTGCAGTGAGCAACTTGGTAGTGAGCCCTTGTAAAAATCACCTTAACTAGTGTCACCTTAACTGGTGCTTTATAATTGCAATTTATTCTCCAAATTTTTTCCCTTCTTGGGTTTCCACATAAATTTTGGTGGTCTTTATGCATGGTGTTGTTTGTGCTTTCATGTTCATTATCATTTGATTGATTTAAGTTTGCTCCAGATTAATCAAAGTTAAGAAAATTATTTTATGATAACTAATTCACCCCCCCTTTCAGTTATCTAGACTGTTTAACGTGTAGTGTGAGTCCAATCATGATATTTAGGTATCCTTGTGTTCTTCCTTTAATAGAAGTTATTTTAATAGCCTCAAGTGGTGAATCAAAGGGATATATACCTCGAAACTATGTATCTAAGGATAGGTCTGATGGTTATTTTCCTTTCGATGATGTATACCAGCAAAAATTTGATGGGTATACCCACATAGTTATGTATCAAAGAGTGAATCTGAGGGATACTATCCCTTAGAAGATTTGAATAGTCATTCCATGTAAACTCAAGGAAATTGAAATCCTTTTTGATAATAATGAAAAACATGTATTGGCAAAACTTGTGTGTGAGATCTTTTATGGAATTTCTTATGTGAATGTTAAATCTTTTGGAATATTTTTAGGTTAAGTAAACTTTCTTATATCTAATTAAAATGAAACCTCTAGGTGTAATTATTCTTATGAAAATGGTTAGGACAAAAAGTAACTTTTGGGGAAATCAAGAAGTAGGTCAAGGTGTTGAGAATGTTGAAGCTTAGTTGGATGACATTTTGGCTATCATGGATGAAACAAGAGCAAGAGTAGGAAACCTTGAGCAAGAAGTATGGTGAAAGGAAGGAGAGGAACAATAAGTTCCAAATAATGAAAAAGAAGTTCCTCACAATGAAGAAGAAGGGGATAATTCTCATGATCACACTCAATCTAGTGAGCATGAGGATGATAAGTCACAATCTTAGTGTGAGGGAACCAAAAGGAAGCAATTGGAAAGTGAGTTATCCTGTGACATGAGAAAGCTCATACTGCCAAAATTTGAAGGTAGTACTATTGGAGATGCAGCAGAAGCATGGCTTATGGAGATGGAGAAGTATTTTGAAATCAGAAATTACTTTGAGGTCACTAAAGCAATTTGGAGATCATTTTAGTTGGTCAGTGAAGCATGCAATTGGTGGATAAATAAGATGATGGAGCTTGGGATTAGTTCCTTAAGGTTCACTTGGAGTGAATTTGAGGAGATTTTTTGAAAGTGATGGCTACCTCAACTCTTCTATGACCAAAAGCTCACCGAATTCCAAAACCTGAGGTAAGGTGATTCCTCAGTGAATGAATATTGGGAGTTCAGTTGACTCCTAAAGTATGTACCTATGTACCAAAAGGACAAGCAATTTCGTCTAAGGAAGTTTATCATGGGTCTTAATACTTAAATAGATGGTGGGATAGACATGCACGGTCCAACTACCATGGAATTGGTGTATGAGAAAGAAATTAAGAAAGAACAAAGGCTCAAGTCTATCTCAAACTATCAGGAGAGAAATAGAAAGAAGTTCAATTGGTTGCAAAATAATTAAGCTTGAAAGAAGACTAGTGAAGGGAAATTTTTTCAAAAGCAAGGGGACAAGGGACCCCAAAATAATTGGAATAAACCAAGGAGAGATCGTAGGGGAAATAACAACAACTTCAACAACAATGCTAGTGAAAATAAAAGTAATTCTGGAAGACCTATGAAAAAGAGGGGACTAGTGAAAGAATTTTTTACATGTGGTGGGATCACTATGCAAGCCAGTGTCCCAACAAACCATCAGGGTCACAACCACATGGGAACCCTCTTCCACCTCAAAGAGTTGCAATTCAACAAAAAAGGTTTCATGATGCAGTGGAAAATAGGCAAGCGGAGTACTGGATTACTCCAGTAGAAGTTTTAGGTAGTTTGTCTAGAATTTCCATTTAAATTCTAAATAGATACTGATGCCACATAATTTTTTTATTTCTCCTAGAATAGCTAGTCAAATGTTTAGAAAAGTTGGCTACATGGAAAAGTCTTGGGTTGTTGATTATGCAAACTAGACAAGAGCTAAAGTGAATCAATGTCTATTCAAA
>VDFB02142890.1:0-19815 GCA_007258455.2 Sequoia sempervirens
CTGATGATGTGCCCCAGATATAACAACTCCATACCGAGCTCACACTTGGATTCCTTAGCATAGAACGACTCGTCTGCTAAGATACCCAAGACTGTATCCAAATGAGCCAAATGCTCATCCCATGACCTGCTATAAACCAAAATGTCGTCGAAGAAGACTAACACAAATCTCCTCAACTGAGCACTGAAAACCCTGTTCATAGTCGCCTGAAAGGTGGCAGGTACATTGGTTAACCCGAAGGGCATAACCAAGAACTCAAAGTGACCGCAATGACACCTGAAAGCGGTTTTCTCAATATCTTGCTCCCTCATCTGAATCTGATGGTACCCTGATCTCAAATCAATCTTCGTAAAGAAGACAGCTCCGTGCAACTCATCTATCAGCTCATCAATGCGTGGAATAGGGTACCTGTTTTTGATTGTTCTTTTGTTGAGCTGCCTGTAATCAATACACATCCGAAGTGATCCGTCCTTCTTCACCAATACAACCGATGAAGCAAAAGGAGACTTGCTAGGTCTGATGTGGCCCATAGCTAACAACTCATTAATGGTCTTCTCTATCTCATCTTTGAGTCGTTTCGGATGTCTGTAGGGAGTGATCATGACGGGCTTTGCGCCCTCCTCCAACTCAATGATATGCTCTGTCCCCCTGTCTGGAGGTCTGCCAGGTGGAATGTCACTAAACACTTTGGAGTGTTTAGTCCTCAGTATCTGAATGTCAGGGTGGTACTCACCCTTCTGCTGCTCCTGCTGGGCTGGCATCAACATGCACTCTGCTGCCCAGTCAACCATATCATGACGAATGAGCCTTTCCATTCGTCTGAATGAAACCATCCTCAGATTACTGTCACGAATCGCCTTGATGACATGTGGTCTCCCGTCAACCTTGAATTTCATCTCCATATCACGTAGGTTGAGTGTGAACTCACCCAGATCATGCAACCATGCCATCCCTAATACCACATCTGTATCCCCCATATTAACAACATAGAATTCAGTCTTGAATTCATAGTTGTTCAATCTCATCGGAAGATCAGTAATCTTCCGGTCACATTTGAGAGTATATCCGTCAGCCACCTTGACTCGAATACCCTCGAAAGCCTCTGTCTGGATGCCACGCCTCTCCACTAAACGTGCATCAATAAAATTGTGTGTAGCACCAATATCCAACAATGTAATCACCTTCTGACCTGCTAAGAGCCCACGAAGTCGAAATGAACCATCTCTCTGAAGGCTAGTCAGATGGGCTTCCTGTAGCTTCCTTCCACCTTCATGTTCACCCTCATTTTCGGACCTCTCATCATCTGAAGGCTCGGAATCAGCTTGCTGGTCTGACAGATCAGATTGCTCTTCGCCCTCGTAAAACCACTCCATTTGATTATTTTTGACCTTCGGACGAAGTGGGCATATATGTTTTTCATCATAGGGTGCCTTGCACCAAAAACATAACTTTTTCTTACGCAATTCATTCAACGTTTCCCTGTCAAATGGTGGTGCATTCTGTCTCTTAGGATCCTGTTGATCCTTTCTTCTGTCAAAAGGCCCATTCCTGTCATTGTTTCTATCAAAAGGCCTATTGGGTCTCGTGTATGGTGTTGACCCTGAATTGAACTTGCTGCGAGGTGCTGCAAGCTCCATGCTTCTCGCCTTCCGCATGGCTTCCTGAAGTGTGGGTGGGTCAAAAGCCTTAACCCAACCTCTCATGGGTTCTGTCAAACCCTCAACGAAGAGTATGATGAGTCTCCATTCTGAAATCCCTGTGACCATGACTGCCACTCTCTGAAACTCACCAATGTATGAATCCAAACTGCCTGTCTGTCTGAGCTGAGCCAACTCTCTGAAATACAGTTCTGGATCCTTCTTATCAAATCTCTCTATCAGTCTGCTGGTGAACTCCTGATAGGTATTGACCGCATGATGGCCTAGTGTATACATGCCGTGGTGCCACCAATCATGTGCTACTCCGTCAAGATGTAAAGTAGCAAATTTAATTGCCTCATCCTCCTACATAGGCCTAAGTGACAAGTAATTGTCCAATTTCTGGACCCAAGACCTCGCTGATGTCTTTTCAGACCCATCAAAATATGGCAATGTAATCTTGCTCACCGTATACTGCAAATCCCTATTCACCTGTGGCTGCGGCTGCTGATGCTGTGGGGGTCTGCGGTCAAATCTGCCTCCACCTCTGGGTTTATAAACATCTATAAACTCATGGAATGTAAGTGCCTGCCGGATCTCAGGTGCTAGTGACATGTACTCACCATGAAATCTCATCAAGTCTGCCACGGACATGCCATTGTGTGGCTGAAACTCCTGATGCTGCCCCTGATGCTCTGCCCCTGGAGTCTGTGGTGGAGTCTCCCTAGGTAAGAAAGTAGGTTGACTTGGCCTAAACGATGGGTGGAAGCGGTATCGAAGTCTTGTGCTAATAGGCGTCAGTCTTGATCCTTCGTCGACCAATGCATGAAATGAGGCTGTGTGGGTGTGTACTGTCTAATGGTACCCATCAACTGAGACATCATGTCCATCATATTATCATGCCTCCGTCTAAACTCCTCATCGGTAATATCACCCTCTGCATGCGCCTTCCCTGGATCCCTGCGAGTCTCTGAGGAAGTCTCACGTTCTGCCATTAGGGTTGCAACACTGTTTTCACTTCCGTCAGAACTGGATCTGTGAATACCAAGTACTCCTGATATGGTCTGACTTTCAGGGATAGGTGGACCTGTCCAATCCTCGTCTTTGCCTGTCCCTACACCTTTAATGTAGTGAATGGTATCTCTGTTCATGAAAAAGCACTAAGAAGCACACTGTATTCTAAAAAAGCACTGAAAAAGCACAGGATGGCAGGAGATCTGTGCTCTGATACTACTGTCAGAACCCTGGTGGTTCTCAAATCGAAACCCTAACTGAAATTTTTGTGTTTTTGCAATTTTCGGTTTTTGTGTTTTATGAGGTTTTTGACAATATATTGAAAGCTGCGATTTTCTAATAAAATCCTAATAAATTCAAATAAAATCTAAAACTCATGCAATAAACTCAGAAATGCTCAGAGAACAAGGGCGCACCATTATATATTTTTTTCAGAGCTTTTTCAATACAAAAATCTGAGTAAGAAATGAAATACAATAAATTTTATTGAAAACCTGGATGGCGGCTGCAATAAATGAAGGTGGTACGGCCAGAACCAAAAGAATCTCCTTAGCGCGGAAATCAATGCATAACCCTCTGTAGACCAAGGCGTCCCAAATCTAAGCCACAAAGTCTGAAGAATGGAAGCGACTCTCCAAAGAAATGAAGGTACGGCTTCTGCAGATATGTACGGCCTGTTAACAACAACATTCAATGTAGTACGACTCCTTGGGAAATGTGCCCAAACTCAGATGAATGATCTCTGTTAAATCGCCCAACTGCCAGATGTTTATTCTCCATCAGATACTGAATAGAATGATCTCTGATTAATCCAATCTGTGATCTTTGTATGAAATCACCAAGTGCAAGCTTAAACTGGTATTTCACAGTCTCAGTCTGCCTGATTCCTGAAGAGTTTTCGTTCTCCAGAAACGTCTGTCTGCCAGGAACCCTAGGGTTTGCAAACTCCAATGCTCAGAGCACGAAAGACAAAATTGAATAATAATATCAGAATAGTTCGATTTTGCCTTGAGAGGAAATATATATCCCTTGAAGAAATTCGACCCAATCTCCTTTTTAATTAATCATTTAAATAAATGATTTAATTTGGACTTTTAAACTTAGAAGAAATCATTAATTATTGGCGTCCATATTTTAATGAATATAAAATACTCATTAAGTCAACATTTAATACTTTATTATAAAGTATAATAAATACTTTATAATTTAGGCCAATTAATTAAATATTTAAATATTTCAATAAAGTGACTTTATTATAAAGTCAAAATATTAAATATTTAATAATTCATTAAATACTCCTTATTTCTGGTTTGAACATCAAGCTGCGAGCTGGGTCGATTGAAATTTGAATGGTTGAACCAGGTGCCCTGCCCGAAATAGCAGCTTCCGCCTGACCTAACTTTCTAAAAATAGAAAGTTCCTGAAAATGCCCACTGGAAGATTCTGTGAAGGCCCAACCTGACACAACTGCAAAACTGGAGCTACCAAACACTGAGCAACTGCCCCAGATGATCCTCTGCACACTCCTGTCAGCCTACGAGGATCGAAATAATAGGCTAACCTTGTCACCAGCTGCGCTGACTAGGATGGGGAAATGACAAAGTGTATGTCGGGAACTGAATAAACCAGTCTGCCCAACCATCCATCGCTGCTCTAGCAACTGCCGAGATACTAATGTGCAACTCCCAGTCCAAATTTCTCACTGTATAAGTCAAGAAAGCCTCGTGAACACGCTTGAAGTGACGTTCAGCCTTAGTGAACTCAAGTTGATCGTAATAGTGAGACTTTCTGAACACTGAGAATGTCCACGGTGTTTAGTCCTCGGAACTGACCCTAATAAGCAATCAAGTACACAAGATAAGAACACTTGTGAAATTCATGGGCAACTAATAAACTGGTGATTTGCTTGTGGATAATATCACTGATGAAGGATGCCCAATCATAATGCTCCTGCCTAGATATGATGCGACCAATGATGTAATACATCCAGGGCTGGAAAACATTAGCATGTGAATGACCTGAGACACGAATCAAGAGTGTGATTAGAATTGCGTATTCATCCTTGTACTCACCACGACCCACATTGTTTGGCAATCTGCTCTTTGCTTGCTTTAACCATTGTTCTGCCATTTTGCTTTGGCACTTGTCCACATCAGTGTTGAATGCATGCTCGCACTGCTCTATAGAAATAACCAGACTGTTCAGGTGCTAAGGGATACCAAAACATCTTTCAACGTCCAGAGGCTTGAGATTGCAAATAACTCGTCTATCTACTGACACTATCTCACGAGTAGCAGAGTTGTAATGCTTAATTCAAGACATCATGAACTCAACACAATGAGCGGAGATAGGTATGGAAGCGGCCGTATGGAAGCGGCCTCAAGTAACCCAGACTGTTGAATGTTCTGAATAATGGAATCTCTGATCTTAACTGGATCTAAGACTGCCTCTGGCAGCACTTTGTGAAGATTCGTCTCAATTGTCCCGATGAAGTCATGAGTAAGGACTGATTTGGTCTTGTATTCGAGCTGAGTGTACTGCATTTTGGAAAACTCACCTGTTGACTGTGAACTCGACTATGTTTTGACAAGATTTATGGAAAACTAAAAATAGCCTGCTGAGGCTAAAAATAGCCTATCGAAGAGTTATTTTCAGTGAAAAATCAAAGATATGGGTTTTGTCCAGAAAAAGATTCTATGACAACCTAGAATGTCAGAAATGCGAAAATATGACTTATACTCGACCATGCAAAGAATTTTTAGCTGAGAAAATTAGAAACTCGAGAACTGATGCTCTGGAGTTAAAAATTCTTGAAAATTCAAGCACATGAATTTAATTCAAGGAAGCTATATAGAATCAATCCAAATGTTTAGACTTGCCAAAATTTGCCAACTTCAGGAACATGCGAATTGAATTTTGAGAGAAATTTGAGAATCAAAGAGGAGAAAGACGTTTTTTCTATATTCTTCTGTGAAAATCGCCCCCTGTTCTTCAAATTTGCTAATAATTGTGAACTTAAACTTGCAAAAAGAATTGTTTGATGCTATCGCCACTGAAAACTGATGATAAATTTGCCCAACCTGTGAGAATTCGCCTCTGCTCTGAAGAACTACAAACTTCTTTAAGCTGGATGAGTGTTTAATGATAGGCGCCATGCTTAAATAGAGAAAATTCACACCATAATGCTGACTGCAAGATTTAAAACCCTCGACTGATATAGAAGGCTTCTGATTGGACCCCTCCAGTTTGAACTGAAACTGACTTGAAGTCCGGAAAAATAATAATAAAAATATTCATCATGCAATTTGAAAATCCAGCACAAAAGGGGCGCCAATTTTAGAAAATCGCCCTTTAATGCTCAAATATACAAAAATAAATATTAAATATTATTTTAATCAGTTGACAAACCATGTGAAGCTTTTGGATTGACCGGCGAATTTTTCTGATTTCAAAAATTCCTCATTTGTCCTCATAGGCGTCTATTTGCTCAAAATATTACGCTTTTTATTAACTTCGTACTTTGTAGCTGACTACAAAGTTACAACTGGCCATCTTCGACATTGATTTCCGGGTGACTGGGTGATGCTGGGACTGAATAGGTGTATTCATCGCGAAGCCTACAAAGCAAGGAAGAAATGTCTGCTGGGAGTCATCACTGCAAAATCCATCATTTAACACCTCAAAGAATTAGGTGCCCTTGATTAAATTGATTTTCAGATGTCAGACTTAGCCATTTCTCCATTTTACCATTTGACGCTTCAAACGGCTGCTGACGACGAACGGTGAACCTTGTTGACTGGATGACAGGCTCACTGCGTGACTAGAGGTATTCTGCATCCAACGAATATACACAAGGCACCTAAAAGCTATACTAAGGACCCCAAAAGTAAGGGCGGCCCTGGCTTGAAAAGGCTCAAACTTCATTTTAACAAAAGTACAACTCTCATCCAGATGCCCTACTTTGACCCCTGATATCGGGAGCTGGGGTGGCCTGATTCGAGCACCGTTTGTTTCAACATGTAGCTAGAAGGACCTATGAGAGATGTCTCTGGAGGTGACGAAGCGAGAAAACTGCTTCTAAGACCTCAAAAAGAAAGGCACCTTTCCCAAGATGAAATAGACGACCAGACTTGGCCATTTTTTGAGCTGTCTTCGTTTTTCAGTATTTTGCAAAGACCTCGCATGTACAAGCTTTTGCCAAATCCCGGAGGCTAACGGCTGGGCTTGTTGGATAGCTGGAATAATTGCTCACAAGTCTCGTGAAGACTTCGAAAGCAAACAACTCCATTTGATAGGCCTAAACGCTGGGCGCCCCTGGCCTACAGAGACTACAGTGAGTGTCTCATGTTTCTTTACCTGCTGATTTACGTGCCTGGTAGAATCTCTGCCACGATCTCTTAGAATCTCAGATTGACGGGCTGACTGGTGAGTTGTGAAGGCGGACTGGAGAAGCACAGATGTCAGGAAGACCTCATTTGCAAATTCAATCATCTTAGGAGCCATCTTGAAGGGTGCCCCTGAGCTACAGGGGCACAATTTCACCCTTTGAGAAATTTCTGAGATATGAAGTCTCCACGTAATCTCATCTTTTGACCTCAACTGTCGGCGCTCCGGATCTCGAATGACTGCATTCGATAGCTTGTTGGATAGGCAGACTAGTCGCAAAGAGATCAAATGCATCAACAATCAGAAATAACAGAATTTGAACCTCCATTAAAGAGAGCGCCCCTGAGCTACAGGGGCGCAAAATTTGAAGAATGACAAGCTTCTGCAATCTACAACCTCTAGAATCCTCAACTTCTGACATCAGTTACCGGAGTTACGAGTCTCGGATAGCCTCACAGAATAGCTCATCGGATAACTGGGGTAATTCCGAAGAGATTGACTGTGTTCATGAGCATATGCCACAGAATCTAGGCCTTCAAAAAGAAGGGCGCCCCTGAGCTACAGGGGCGCAATTTTGCTTTTTCCTAAGAAATCTTCATAAATGGAACATTGAAATCTTCGCCTTAGTCACTGAAATGACCATACAAAAATATAATTGTCGTCGTGAAATGCTCCTCCATCATGAAATGCCTTGTTCTGAATACCCGATTCAGGTTCTAATCAATGGATACTGCCTTTAACTGACAAAACATTGACAAAACTCCATGCTTGATATTGCCTAAAAACTATATTTGACATCATTTTAGCAAGGTTTAGACTCTTTTATGCAAAATGCCTTAATGAAGCAAAAAAAAAAAAATTGGTTTGGGTACAACATGGTATTCCTCTGAATCCAAATAATTTGGTCATTGCCATGGAATAGTGTGAGAAGGCATTCAATGCTGATAAGGAAAAATGTTAGAGGAGAATGGTAGAAAGATGGTTCAAATAGAAAAAAGTTAACTTGCCAAAGAATGTGGGTCGTGGAGAGTTCAAAGATGAATATGCGGTTTTGATTACCCTTCTTAAATGTGTTTCCGGTCAAGCAAATGCCAACAAATTCCAGCCTTGGATGTATTACATCATGGCTCAGATCATCAACATAAAAGAGCATTATGACTGGGCCTCTTTGATCAATGACGTTCTCCACAGACAGATGACCGACTTCTTGGTTGCTCACGAATTTCACTTGTGTTCGTACCTCGTGTATCTGATAACCTTCCAAGGCTAGTTTAGAGGGTTGAACACTATGGGGATTCTAAGTGTACAAAAAGTTCATCAATATTATGCACAATTCGAGTTCACACAATCTAAGCAACATTTCAAGCGAGTGCAAGAATCATTATTGATGTACATGGTGAGGAATCTGGATTGGGAGTTACATGTACGTATCTCAACAGAAACCAAATCAGCGATGGTAGAATGGGAAGATTGGTTCATCTAGTTCCCTACCTTTACCTACATCAGCGTGTACGAATATGTAGGTCATCTAGCCATGCTACCCCGTTATCCTTCGAATAAGGTGGTCTTCATGGAATTTCCACGACAGTTGTACGATGTTCACTCCTATCTGCGCAACAAACATAAGCCAGCTACCACTTTTCCATTACAGATGGGGATTTACAGGTGCAAGTCAACATTTGACGCCAAGGCTATGAGCCATGAGTTGGTGAGACTTAATCTTAAGTATCTTATTGAAAGACGCTCATATGACCCTTGGGGTCACTTCTCAACACGTCTTGGAGGCCGATCTTCTCACAAGCCTTCTATGGAAGACTATTGGTTCAACTGTGAGGACGAGTTTGAGGTGTGCCGGCGCAGTTACAGTAGGTTCACCCTTTCACAGATTTCTGTTTTCATGTTAGAGGATGTGGAAGGGTTATCAGATAATGGGGATGTCACTTCCTCAATTCTTCAGAGAACAAGTTGACACACAGCCGCTTCCAGCCGTTGATTGGTTTGCCAAGGAATGCACATCTGTTAAGGATAGATCAAGAAAGGTTGTTAGAAACAACATACTCTACTTGGATAGCAAGAGGACAAGGAGGCAGCCATGCCAAACACAGAGCCGCCACCGGTGGTTTCTTCATTTCCTTCTACGTCAAGGACAAAGCCTAGACAAAAGAAATGGAGTAATCCTCCTAAAGAAAGCAAAATGTTAGGGCATTTAAAGGGAGAAGCACCACTTGCTGATTTGGACCAGCAAGAACAACATGTGGAGATTGCCATAGATACAATTGAGAGCATGCTAGAAACAAAGGTAGAGCCTCCCATTTTGTCACCAACACCACAATAGTCTTCGATTCGCATCAACTTGGAGCCAGACTTGCCACTGCGTAGCAGTGCTTCCATACATTCCCATTCATCAAGAGTTCCTAGGTCTAGCATCGATCCTTCCAGTGAGATTAGTCAAGACTCATCTTGGCTTGAGGATTAGCTGGGTAGGAAGAGGAGGCAGCCATCCTACAAATTGGACTTCTTAGATTTTGATCATGTCTACCAAGACATGCCAGATTGAAAGATAAACAAGCAAGTCCATGTAGAAAGGAAAGCTGACAAGGAAATCATAATTGAGACCGCTGCACCACCAGAGGATAAAAACTTGGACGAGGTAGAAGTTGATGACTTCACCTTGATAAAGGTCAACCTTGGTAGAAGTACACGCCAAGCAGATGTGGATTTCCTCGAGGTTGCAACAGAAAGCATAAAGGAGAGAGTCATAACGGATGGAGAAGATAAAGCAGCCCTCAAGGCTGAAAACTAGCAGCTTCGCTAGTATATCTCCAACTTTATGCACAACACTAAGAATGTCACTGCCTTGCTCCCGCAGATGTTAGAATTACTAGTAGAACAAAATCAGTTAAATCAGCCGGTTGTATACGGGAAGCGCTTGAAAGACTAGGAGGAGGAGTTCATCATAAGGGGCCGCTTCATACTTTCAGAGTTGTACCAATTGAGGTACAATGCCCATGAACTTCGCACACAGATTTAGGATTCGGAGCGAGACTTAGTAGTTGACAAACCACGGAATGAGATCATGGTCTCTCACCTGAGGACGACATATGATTCAGTCACTGCAAAAGAGGATAAGGAAGCTATTTTTGCTTGGAAAGAACAATTAATCTTCAAGGTAAAAATACATGAAACAATTTTTGCAAAGTTGGACAAGAGCAGAGAAAAGGTGACAAATGCTATCAAGTTCGTGAGAACTTTCATGTCACGAGTCCCTTGCCAGTATCAGTGTGAGGGTGGTGAATTCATCGAGCTTGCCGATGTACATTCAGAGTTGTAGATGCTCATTCACGGTATTTTCAGTGGTGATTCAATTGGCTGTAAGTTGGAACAACTTACATGCCGATGTACATTCAGAGTTGTAGATGCTCATTCACGGTATTTTCAGTGGTGATTCAATTGGCTGTAAGTTGGAACAACTTACAGTCATGTCAACATTATTTGATGAGGCGGCTAAGAGTGGAGGGGAACTGCAGAGTCAAATCATAGATGGTGAAGAGATGCTGAGGAGACACCGAGTACTTCAGAGGAGTATCTGTGCTCGAGATGGTGAAGCAGTTAACAACCTTGTGGAGGGGTTAATTGCTTGATATCGCAGCTAGTGAACTACCAGATCAGGGCGTCCCACCTTTCAGGATAGACATTAGACACAACAGTTAACTTGATGCTTCTTTCTGAGTTAACTCGCTGATCCACATATCATCGCATGTCTATTTTGGAGATACTTATGTACATATGGAGTTCTCATATAGTTTTCAGTTTCAGTTAACTGGTGTTAGTTATCAGTTGACTTTCATATCAATAAGGACTTGCGTGTTGCAACGTCCATTTAGTTTAGTTTTAGTTCAGTTAACTGAGGTAGTTTTTCCAGTTAACTGTTTAGTTGCATACATTTAGGTTTAGCAATAAATATTGCATGCTTGCAAGACTCATGTTAACTCAAGGAGATTTTAGGGTTCCCTACTCCTTTGAAATTCTATAAATAAGAGCACCCTTGCTCATTTGTATTTTAAATTTTGCTGTGATAACAAATTGTTGAGCCACCTTGCCATGCAATATTGCTATTTTGTACTTGTTCACTCTATTTAATAAAAAGCTAGTTGATTGTTCATTTGTGTGATACGTCCTTCATACAATTTGTTGTCTCAAATTTATTTGTTTTCATATCTACACCTCGGATAGGAGTCCCTCGGGAATTTATAAATAAAGTTTATCGTTTGATGTTGTTATTAATAATCTTTCTATCATATCTACATCTCGGATAGGAGTCCCTCTTCCTTGGGAATTTAGAAATAGAGATTGTCGTTTAAGTGTTGTTTTCAGTAAGCTACTTTCAGCCTACACCTCGGATAGGTGTCCCACCTCCTTGGGAATCTTGAGAATTAGTTTGCCATTTGATGTTGTTTCCAATAACCTTCATTTCAGCCTACGCCTCAGATAGGTGTCCCGCCTCCTTGGAAATCCTGTTATAAAGTTTACTGTAAATCATTCCCACTTGCTCCTAAGTCCTCATGCTTTGTTTTTCTTGAGGAAATAAGATAGTTTTAGCATTAGCCTAGTTGTAGTTAAGATCTGTGGAAACCAGAGATAAACCTTAGTTGTAATATATTGGGTTTCTTAACCTTGTGCCTCTACTAGCTGAGTCAAAAATATAGGATTTTGGAATACTTTTTCATGCATATTAGCAAAAGAGGGAGCTTCCCCTCCTAACTCGAAGAGCAATTAATACTGTGCATAGCTATCTGTTGCTAATACCCACTCCAGAGGTGTGAATTGTAATGCCAACAACTGTTAAACCCATAGCTTCATCACATTTATTCTTATGAGCAAGTCTTTCATATTCTCTAGAAAAATCAGTTTGATGATCACTCAATGTGGACCACAAACCCTTAGACCAAAGCAATCTCTACATTCTCAACTTCAAACCTCCGTTCAGCCATTAGGTCAACAAGTATTAAGAGTACAAAATATTTGATACAAACTGATATGAAACCTCCCAAATTGGAAAATATAGTTGAAAATGAAGCCCCACCTACAAACAAAACTTCTCCAGGATACGAGATGTCCAAGTTATGAATCAGAAAGCAAATATGCAAAAATCTGAATAAATCACACTTGGGGCTGAATTTGAAAAAAGTGCATGAACCAAATGAAAAAGCTTTGGAACACCTTCCAATTGCAACTTGAATCACCAAAATTGGAGAAACTGATACAAAATTGTGAGCTTGGAGGTCCAAAGGGGAGATCTCACTTCAGTTGCCAATAAAATGTACTTGCAACAAAATCTGGCAAAATGACTTGCACCACTGCGAAGTACACGGAACCAACTTTCTGTCGATATCTCGTTTGCAGAGTTTCGATATCCTGGCGAAAAGTTATGATGTAGAGAAAAAAAATTGCCCTATTAGGGCCTAATAGACTAATTAGGGGCAAACTTTCAGCTCCCTATGGTTCGGCTCATGGTCACCAATGTGACTGCGTGCTGTAGAGGCAAAAATAAAAAAAGGGCCCACCTATTGCTAGCTATTGGTAGATCGCCTATCCAATCATGCAAGAGATGTGTGCTTTTAAGAGATAAATCGTAATAGTTTTAATTGTTAATTTAACTAACCCTCTTATGTATTATAATAACACACATTGGGGCCTGGGCATCCACTATAATTGTATCCAAATTCGTTGGAGTACATACATTATTCACTGTCTACAATTATAACAAGACTTTAGGATTGCAAGGTGAATGGCACCTATAATCCTAAGTTCCTAACAAAGTTATTTGGCATAGCATATCTCACTTCATACCCAAAATATGAGATACACATCATTCCTCCCTGAGGGGGCTATTTGGCACATCATCTCTCACTGAGTTTCACTTGGCTTTGGTTTTTCTTCCTTCGATTGCCAATGTTTGTGTTAGTTGGAGAGGTGATCTTGATAGCATAATATTGTTTCACTTCTTGGGACTCCATTCTTAGTTGAGGATTTAATGAGATTACCTTTGGATGCTCATTTCTTGCAGGGGTGTTTTCCATACTCTATTTCTTTGAATTTCTAGTCAGTTTAAGGATTTTCCAAGCTAATTTTCTGGATTGTCTACATTGATTTCTTTCCTTTCCTTGTGCATTTGTAATGTCCCCTTTTTTGGCATGATCATGTTTGATGGTGGTTAGCCTATTACTCAGACTTTTGTGGGCTAACTGGATTGGTTAGAGGGTCAGTGGTGTTTTCTGGAGGAGTTGATCGTTCTCGTTTTCAGAGCTCAGTGATTGGTTCACAGCAGGCCTTGGCAGTTCAGGAGTTGACAGCTTCTGACGGCACAAAGATATATGGAGTTTTGAGGAAGTTATGATTATTTAAGTGATTTAAGTAATATTAATTTAATAGTTTATTATAAAGTCAAATTGACTTTATTCTTTTAATATCACTTAAATATTCATAAAAAGGGTGATTTAAAATTAAATCACTTAATCATTTAAGTGGGCGCCAAATATTAAGTTCATAACTATTGAAAAGGACTTAATGATATTTTAAAAGATTTAAATGAAGGAAAGTGCGTCCTTTTCTTGAAATGCGTGCCTTTTGGTATATAAAGCATTTTGGGCAATGAGAACATTATTATTGATTATTTCGACTTTGCCTTTGAGGTTTTCTCTGTGCTTTCCTCTGTGATCAGGGTTTGTGCAACATTTCCATTGGAGAACGATATCTCTTCGATGTTGAGCATTTTTGAGACTGTGAGAGACCAGTCGAATTAGTGCAATTGTGAGGGCTTCATTCAGAGGTTCTACATGATTCTATCAGAGTTTTACCATTCAGTATTTACTTGACTGCAATAAGGAAGGGGGTTTCTTTACCAGAGGCGCCATCTTCAACTGATCTCAGCTTTCAACTTGTTCTTTGGGTTTCTTCCTTGGCCGTACCATTTACCTTGAAATTTGTGCCTTCTTGGAGGATGGCGTGTGAAGCTAGAAGCTAGGGCGCTTTCTTTTTTATTCCTGTTTGAGCTTCATTCTTGGCGGCTACCTCTATTAGCCCATTGTATCCTGTTTCAGAGTGGGGAAAGTCAATTCTGGAGGCTAGGCGTCCATTTATGCCAGTTTTCACCATTCTTGGCTAGCGAGTTGACTTACTTCTTTAAATAAATAATCTAGAAGTATTCTGGTATGTTTATCACTTGTGATCTATTTGTTACTGTTAAATAATACCTTCTGCATTTCCATTCTGTAGAAAATAGCTCAGTTCCTCAGTTTATGAGCTTTTAAATGATGCGCCCCTTCTCTTCTGTCTACAAACTTTCTCTTAAAAAACTAAAAAACACAATAAGATTTAAGAAAAGTACAGGGGTTTGAGTTGTGAGCCAGCAGGGCTCATCACAACATTCCTTTGAGTTAATCCTCTGCTTTCTGATCTTGAATACTGCTCTTTATCCTCTTCTTTCTGATCTTCTTTGTCGTTCTTTACCTCTGCTTGCTCATCTCAATACTGTTTTTTATCCTCTACTTGCTGATCTTTGCCATTCTTTACCTCTCCTTGCTGATCTTTATGGGAATCAAAGTGTTTGTTCAATCTTCCAAGAAATTTAGTTATCTTTGAAATGTCCATAGACGTTGCAGTACAGCAGGATGAAAGGAAATTTCTTGCTAGAGGAATGACTAAATGGCTGATTTAAAAGTCAATACCTGCTCTAACAGAATTGGATTTCCCACCCAATAGCCAAAACCCATGAACAAAACTTCAATCACTATGAATTTGCGTGCATGCTCCCAAGCAATAGTTCTTGTTCAATTTGGTTTCATGGAGGAATTTGACATATTATCTGGTTTGCTTTTCAGAGCTTGTTTCCTTGAGCTGAACCTAAGGCTCTTACATTCTTTGTCATTACTGTCACGAGGTAACGACTTATGGGTCCTCATGAGGGTTATACTTTGATATATTTAATGAAGTAACAGACTTAAAAGATTTTTTATTTTTTTCCTGTGGTTACTTTCATAGATTAAAGTCTTCTTACCCTAATTCTTCTGTATTAAACTGCTCATATGTCCAAGTCCCAATGACCCGCTTTGGTCATTTATGGACATTGGTATAATTTGGTTGTTCTTTCATAATGGTTGATTGTGATCCCAAGGTAAATTCAGTCGTTCTTTTGTAACAACTGATTGCGATCGTGAGGTAAATTCCGTTGATGTTTCCTGTGTTATTTGTACAAAATTATTCCTCTTGATGTTTTTGTCTTTTTGCATGTGGGCAGAGTTTCTTATCTTTGTGCTTGTTATAGTTTTATCCTTTTAGATGTTAGCTTTGGATGAAATGAATTCACTAATGCTGTCCCTCTACTGAAAATGACATGAAAGGTTCCTTCTTTTTAGCTCAGGCAATAACCTCGTCAATCATTGGATCTTTGGAGTAAGTAATCTTTTTAATTAAAGAAGTTTTCTTCTATAATGGGATTATTCAATTTTAGACTTAATTTTCTAAAGAGGTTATCATCTTCTCTCTGTCACCATCATTAGCACCCAATATGCTCACAGTGAGACAGCTGGAGTGTGCTATATAATCCAGATTGTGAATAATTAAGATGGATAGAGATGGACAGCTATATGAACGCCAGCTTTAAAATCTGCCTTATCCTCCTATTACTGAGCAGATTAAAAAAAGAAAAAGAAGACTCCCTGCAGGAGACTCCAACTGAGAAGAAACTTTATCATCAACTATATGAGACAACTTTATCTTCAGGATTGGAACCTTAGGTTGTTGATGAGGTTTAACTGTAAGCACCTTGATAATTGGTAGAGCAGATTCCTTTGTTTTATGTTGAATGCTGCAGGCCCAACCACTCCCAATGTACAACTTACAAAAATGGCAAAACAAAATGCTGCCCATGGCTTCTTCATACATATTTTTCCTTTTCTTGTGAAGAAATTTCTTGATTTCTTACTTTGTGAAGTTTTACACAAGCTGGAAAATTACTCTTCTCTTTTATTGATGTGGAAGGATACGTTTTGTTCTAAACAATGTGTTTTATGTTGGCAGGACAATCAGCAACAAAAAGCACCTTCCTTAGTGCTGCAATTAGAAAATGTGGTGGTAATGAACAGAAGGGTCAAACATTATACACTGCGTATGGATCAAGTGGCCAGGTCTATCTCTATATCTCTCATTGTTCCTTCTAAGACTTTCATTTCTATTTGTGTTGTATTTGTTAAACTGTTTATCTTATCTTAATTAAGGAACAAAATATGTGAAGAAATGAATCTCATGGCTTAATTTTCTCAGGAATAGAAAGCAATTCTCAGCATTCTTCACCTTTGTAAGAACTACTCAATTAATCACTAATAAAATATGGACATTAGTGAGTAATATAATCTTAACCCCGAGTTGGGTCAAACACTTGACTAAATTTTTTTTTTCAAAACATATAAATGAGTCTACAATCTTTATAATGATGCAAGTCTATGTACAATACTGTAACATAACTACACATCTTGATTTATTTTATGACTAGATGCAAATACACACACCCAAAACTGTAATGACATAAGCAATAAGTTAATTATTTTAGTCACGCTCTTCCAAAAAAAAATTTTAGAATTATAAATGACTAACACAAGTAAAGAAGTAAGAGTCATCTACTCTTTCAATGGTAATACACAAGATACATAATACATCACCATTTGCATTACAACCCTCTACCATTCCTTCTCCATAAGCAAAAGAGATAGAGCGCATCATCAAGGTGATAGCCACCCTACCACAAAGCATTAGCTTCCCTGTGCTACTCCACTAGAGAGGCCCGACCCATCATAAAGTATCTAGCAGTATGTGGCCAATATGCATGATGGAATCCAATTTACTATGTGAATCACTACCAAAATAGCACACCTACATGCTAATGCAATGCATATCTAATGCACTCATCTATTGAACACATTTATATGGAAGAGAATGTAAGTCACTCCAAAAAATGCGTTTATGAAGGTAATCAATGACAATTGAGGTTTTAACATAAAATGTTTCAATAATCTCACTATGATATCTTGACATTCTACAAGGAGAATCAAACAATATCTCCAAAAGACAAGCCCATATTGGAATTAGTTCAAATAATTAAATTTCCAAGACAATGACATTTACCAAGTAGCCCACCAAGGTAACAATTTTATAATATAATCGTAGTTCCCAAATTTGCTTACTCTAACTGATAGAGGAGCCAAGTGGCTTACCCCCTTATTTGCTAATTCCTTGAACCTAAACTCCTTTCTAGAAATTAGTGGAAGGGGTAATATTATTCAATATGTTCACCCTAAAATAATAAATTTAAATTTAGTGTGAATACCTATTGAATTTCATACTTTCATCATATAATCATTTATCAGTTTTTAATCTATTTATTGCAGCAAAAGAGGACAGTGGTTAAACAGTCATAACTTTTATATTATTGGGTCAAATTGAGAAATTCAAAATGTTTTGGAAAGGTGGTAAGGTAA
This sequence comes from Sequoia sempervirens, assembly GCA_007258455.2. Classification (NCBI taxonomy): domain Eukaryota; kingdom Viridiplantae; phylum Streptophyta; class Pinopsida; order Cupressales; family Cupressaceae; genus Sequoia; species Sequoia sempervirens. The sequence continues at coordinate 17,570 of VDFB02142890.1, forward strand.
GGAACATAACCCATAAATAGTTTTCTAAAAATATTAGCCATTTAAGAGGAATTCTATCTGCAACACAGCTCACTCACTTACCCAAAACAGCAGTTTGACAACTTGAGAATTATAAATTTGTGTAATATAAATTTGTGCAGTTTGACAACAGTGGATAACAAAATAATGCCCTACCAATCAGTTTATGAAATATCCCACCCCTTGTTGAGATATCTATTAACTGAAAACTGCCTGTGCGATTGCTTGTGTTTTAGAATGAGTTTTGGTTTTTGTTTTGTGTTTTGCAAGATATCGCCAAGAATGCATAAAATAAACATACACCAATGCAAAAAAGGATAATACAGTAGTAAATGCAATATACTTTTAATTTCAGATTTATTAACGCTTTCCAAATACAATGAACTCATACCCGGGATAGCCAAGCAAGAAGTTTAGCAAATCTGGAAATACATAGCAGCAACTGGCGAACCCTTGGTATAGGCACCTAGCTGAAATGAATGTCTTCTCCACCACGAAAATGCAGCAAACTGATATTATAAATATGGACGCCTTCAACGGTGAAACAAATAGCCCAAATCCCTGGGCGTTTTCACCTAAGACTCAAATGCCACCCTCAAAAAGATGTATGGCCTGGCTGTAATGAATGGTACGGCCTGATATTATCTGAAAGGTATGGCCCAGCAAAGTGCTACCGGCAGATGATGCAAACAGCAATGAACGTACTTCTGATTTCTGAAAGCAATCTCTTCAAACCCTTCAAATAAACTCTCCAATCTGCACAATGTGACCACTGGATGATAGCTACCTGTAGAATGCAACCTTTGGGTGATCTTTCACACCTGTAGGAAGCAAAATCAAAGAGATACAACATTCTCCAAGGCTGATTTGCAACAAAACCTTTGGTTTCACCTCCAAATGCCAAAGCAACAAAAGCCAATGTGTTGAGAGAATGATCAATAATGAATTGTTTGCCTTTTCCAAATGCTTTTATACTCTTCTCAAAAAGGCACAATTTCCCATGAGGCTTAAAATTATTTAATATAATAAAAATATATTTGCTTTTGTGCTTTATTATATCCCTTCAAGTGGGCGCCCAAATAATGGTTATAATGATTTGACTATATATCATTAAATGCACCTTTATTATAAAGTCAATACAAGTCATTAATATATGCACTTTAATAATTTGACTTTATAACATTAAATAACCCCTTCATAATAAAGTCAATAAAACATTTAATAATGTGCACTTTATAATAATTAATTATTATTAAAGCATTACTTTAATAATAATTAAAACTTCATAACTCGATTAATAAACCTCATAAATCAATTCCGTCAACGCCAAGAAGAAGCCCATTGAGTTCTCTACTCACTAGGGTGCCTTACTAAAAATAGTAAGGTTGGCCTCTAACAACCCATTGACTTACTATAAATAGTAAGTACATAGAAATGAAGGCAGAAACCCTTGAATATCATACCCTTTGAATATACCAAGGATCTCAAGCCGACAAACATTGCAAATTGCCAATTGAAGAACCAAATATCTCCAAAACGGGGTCTTCTAATCACCATTATTAGCCTACGAGGACCCGATGATAGGCTAAACCACCAAACTCTAATGCTCACTAAAAAGGGGACATTACAGTTTCCTACTTCCACAAATCAATAACTGTTGGCATATTCCATCATTATCTCTGTATAGTTAGTTTTTTCTTGCTTATTATTTGGTTTGGGTTTGTTATTGTTTGATAGCTTATTTAAGCTATTTGTTGAACCCGTCCATACACGGTTATTCTTTTCCTTCATGTATAAATATATCTCATAAAGTAAAGTAGATTATTCAATTGCTCCACAGAATCTTATATGGTATTAGAGCTTTATCATTCCCTATGCCTCTTAAGTAGTGGGAAGGAGAGAATATTGGTGTAAAAATTTAGGTTTGATGGTTGGAGAAGATCTTGGATGCCATATGTCTTGGTAAGAGGAATGAAGTTGTAGCATGTGTCACATAGTGTGGTATGAGGGAGTTTCAGTCGAGATTATCACGACTTCTCTGCACTCACTACAACCTATGAGAAATTCATCATTAGTCCTTACCAAATCACAGGCAAGAAGAATCGCCCAAGCATTCTATCCAATTCAGAATTGTCAAAGATGCAGATTGCCTTATTGTCTCAGTTGGTGAAAGATCAAAGAAGATCTATTTTTTAAAGAGATTTTGAGAATGCTATATTGTTTTTGTA
>VDFB02142891.1:0-12516 GCA_007258455.2 Sequoia sempervirens
ATCATGCATTAAAACCATATTTAGACATAAAGGTTAAAGCTATTTGGTAATTTAACATTGGGGTGTGTAATGTCATAAAATTGCACCCCTTGCAATTTCACATGCATTCTTGTATCCACTTTAGTGTTCGCTCCCTTAACATTTTTGTAGCCTCATTGTATCCCTTGCATAAGCATTTTCCCCCTCTCAAGATGCTCAAGACCCCTTTTCAACAGCTACCCTTTGCATGTCAGCTTTGCGTTGAATCATCTGCTTTTCTCATTACTGTCATTTTGTAGCGTGATTTGTCTGGAAACTAGCACATCGTGCTAGCGTCTTGTGACATTTTGATGTTCAAATGATTTTTTTTGAGTTCCCTGCCACTTGTTAGCTAATTTTGTTAGTGGTAATGGCTTGGGACACCTTGCAATAGCTCAAGAACCTTCTTTTCTCTCCTATTCTCTCTTTTAAATCCATTTCTTTCACTTCATTTGTCTCTCTAACTTCTCTTCTTCTTCTTCTTCTTGATCTCTCCCTCTTGGAAAAACTCTCTTTTCTCTTGCTCTTTTGCTTACACAACTCTCTTGCTTGTTATAGCAGCCTCAAGCTCTCAAGTTCTTACAATGTTCTTCACAACTCTCTTAGCTCTCACAACTCTATCTCTCTCCTTAGCTCCCTCAAGCCTTGCAAGTGATATATTTCCTGTATCTTTGAGCACTTGGGATTTCCCACATCCCCTTTCTAAGCATTTTACTATTTTGTCTATCTATCTATCTTGTGATATGGGTTCTCCTCCTTGAACATGGATTGTTTTTATCACTTTGTATTTGCTTACTTTGTTCAATTTCTCTATCTATATGGTTGTCCGTGGAGGTGGGAACACCAAAACGAAGGTTTGAATATGGAAAGCCCCTAAACAGCCACAACATTTTTCCCTCAATCTTATGTGTGCAGGTACTAAAGATATATACTTGATGCAGGCTTCATCGATTGGTTGGTTATGAGTATTTTCTATCATTTATTCTCTTACTAAGTGATGAGTCTAGTTTATGGTATAATTTTAGGTAGAATTTATGATTTAGTTGCTGAAGTTATCATGGATTTTGATGTTAAGTGTTGATACTTTTATGATATTTCCTCAAACTATAGACATTGGGCCTAATCCTATTTTTGCAAATCTTTAATCATATTGGCATGTTATATGGACTATCTATATTAATCTTGCATGTGGTTAATGAATGTTCTTTAAGGTGGTTACATATATGCAATTATTGTGCATACTAACATTGCCATGCAAAGATAATTTGAGGATGCTAAATTGAGAAAGACACCGCTAGTTGGGCATGCACCATAACATCCCCAAGGAAATCGTTCAAAGGTCAAAGGAGGTCGACGGCAAGAGATTCCCCATGCAAATTGAATGTAACGCCTTGTAGTGGTCTTTATTTATGTGGAGAAAATGTGGGCGTTACTACAGTGCTAAATCTGTGTGTGGAGATGCATGTTTGACCAAATTCCATGAATGCATAACTGTCGCTTCACTTTCTCTATTTTCCCTAAATAGCATCTTCCTAGTTTGTGGAGTTGACCGCCTTACTTAGTTGATAGTATAAATAAGGATCTAATGCTCCTTCTCAAGGTGGTTGCACAATCTGATATTGTACTTACACTCTTAAGATTTTCAGCAATACAGTTATGATTCTCTTTGTACTCATGAATTCTAGTGAATAAAATGAAGTTCTAAGTTTGAGAATCTGAGTTCTCATTAGTTTTAGAGGATACTTACCCAAGGGGGCCCACTTGGTGAGTATTCTTTTTTTAGTTTAGTATTACTTTATGTTTAGTAATTAGTTAAGAATTTGGCACCGACTGTTCCTGCAGCCACTAGAATTCCATTCTATGATTGTTCTGCAGCCACTAGAATTCCATTCTATGACTGTTCTGCAGCCACTAGAATTCCATTCTGTGACTGTTCTACAGCCAAAGCAAACATAGTAGTGTCCTATTTTTTTGCTCATATTTTCATTTATGTCATGCATTTCAGCTTAGTGTAGTTGATGGTTGATGTTCAACATTTATGTTATTCCTTTCCAAGCAATTTTCTTTCAGCATTGTGTCTTTCTTAGTTGTAGAATGAAAATGGCTACTTTGGGTTCCTAGTGCACATACTGTGTTGACCCACTTCAAGTTCATGCCCCTGGGTTGAAAAGTTAAATGCACCTTCATGATGATTGAAATAGTTATTTAGGTTAGATGTCCAATCTCTGAATCACGACTGTAAAGGACTAGTTGTTAAATCATTGTAGGAGGCCGACATTTTTGGCGTCATTGTCGGGGATGTTGTCAAACTAGGAAGTTATTTGGAGTCATTGATAATTTTCTTGTTGTAGTATTTCTAAAAGTTTCTCTTAGTGTACCCCTCATTTAGGAAGTAATGACCCCCCTTATTCTTTACTAATTCTTTGTGTGAGTTGGTTGATAGTGAGTTGATACTGCATGCATTGAGGAAAGAGAAGAGATGCTTATGAAAGATTTCTTCCTAACAAGCCTGATCCATTCCAGCTAGAAGAGCTTCCAAATCTACCAAGGAATGAAGAAGAAGAAGAGACAAACCCATTTGTTGATGCATTTCCTGATATGACCAATTATGAAGCTTCCATCGAGGACCAAAATCAGTTTGAGAATCCCTTTGCTTGAGAAATCCATCAAGCAGGCATGGGTGATGCAAATAGAAACATACCTAACCAACCAACTTTTTCTTTCCCCATTTCCCATCATAATGAAGTTGACAATCTCAAAAATATCCCTTCTTCATCCCTTCCTAAGTTTTATGGACTGGTTACAGAAGACCCTGATACCTTCTTGTTTGAGTTTGATATACTCTACAGGAGTTATGACTATACCACTGATGCCCATAGGCTTAAGCTATTTCCTACCACTCTAAAAGAAGTTGCATTAATATGGTTCATGAGCCTAGGAAAAGATATTGTGGCAACTTGGGAGGACATGAAGATGAAGTTCCTTGAGAAATACAAGGAATATTGTAGGGGCAGTGACATGAGAGGAGATGACATTTTCAAGATGTAGCAAAAGGAGGATGAGAGCCTGGAGGATTAAATTTCAAAGTTTATGTTTTTCTTATAGAAATATCCACACCATACTCTCAAAGAAGAATCACAAAAGTTGTTTTTCTTAAGAGGAATCAATGAGAGTTGCACCGATGCCTTGGACCTGATGGCGGGAGGAGATATCACCCACGTTCCTTGGGAAGACATCAAGAAAATATGTCAAAACTACTCTAGGGTAGCTTCAAAGAAAGGGAGAGCTTACCAATCCTCTATGGGTAAGTCATCTACCAGTGGAGTCTCAAGGATGGAGATCACACACTTGCTGGCAGATTTCAAGCAAGCTATCATAAACAATCTAGCTACTCAGCTGGATACATTTCAGGCCAAGAAGAAACAAGAGGAGGCAGAGGCAATGTTGGCAGAGTATTGCCCCCATTGCAGACAAAAGAAGAAGGACTGCAGATGCAAGATGGTAGCTAATATTGAAAGCAAGTAGGTTCCAATTGAGTTCAAACCAATCTAGATTGAAGAAGATCAAGTCTACTATGTTGCACAAAGGAAACCTTGGGATCCAAGACAAGGTATTCCACGAGATCCACTATCTTATGTTGGGCCATATTTCAATTCCTATCCATCTGGTAACAAATGGAAGCTCCCATATCCATCTAGCTATGGAGGATATCCACCAAAGCCTTGGGGTAACCCTTGAAATGCTTGGCCCAATCATCAAAACTCTCCACCCCAGTAGTAGCAACCTCAGGGGAATTGGCAGCAATATCAAGGGCATCGGTAGCCACCTCCAAGAAATTGGCAGCAAACAAATCAATGGAGGGGAAGACAAAAATGGCCAACCCAGACAACCAGTTACATGCATCCACATTTTCAGCCCCAACAACCTACTATAATGAATCCACTTGCTAATTCAAGCTCAAATGCACCTAAACCCACTCAGCTACCAGCTCATCCCACACCTAATTCAAATAACAAAACACATCAATAGCCTATATACTCTGCTGATTCAAATCAATTCCCTGCATATGTTGTGAGTGTAAGTGACATCCACTTGCATTCAAGGACTACTTTACCAACCCCTTCCAATCCCATTATTACTGAGCTTCCTGTGGAAGAGGAAGAGGAACCTCTGAATGATCCCATTTAGCCAAGTGCACCTAAAAATCTTGAACCAGTCCTAGCCAAGCAGACTGAATAAGAACCACTATTTCCTCAAAGATTGGAATTTTCCAAGAAAAAGGAAGAAAAGAGGATACAACTTTTGACATCCTGGATTAGCTGAAGCATATATATGTCTAGATCCCTCTATTTCAGGCCATAAAGGACGTCCCAATCTATGGCAAGGCAATCAAGGAAGCATGCCTCAAGAAGCTAGGCAGAAAAAAGAAAGACCCAACTATAGTTCATGTGGTGGGACAGCTAGCTGACATCATGCTTGGAAAATTGACTATCCCTAAGTACAATGACTTAGGTAGTCTTGTGGTAGTAGTTGTTATAAATGGGATCCAAATAAAGAATGATCTGATTGATTTAGGAGCAACAATAAAAGTAATGACTAAGGACATCTTGCAGCAACTAAACGTTGCAAGCACGAGATCTACTCCTACTATCTTGCAGTTTGCTGATAGTTCTACTATTAAGCCTTATGGTATAGTGGAGGATCTTGTGGTAGTTCTAGACTCCTGGGAGTACCCAACAAACTTCATGATTCTTTCTCCTAAAGCTACACTAGGTGAGTATCCCATTATTCTTGGAAGGCCATGGTTAGCAACTGCAGATTCATATATTGGATTCCAGTTAGGTGACATGACCATTTCAAATGGGAAGAGCACCAAAAATTTTGTTCTTTATCCTCCTACTCAGCCATCTCATGATGAGGATAATCCCGTATGACCACATGTTGGTGAAGAGGTCGAGGAAGTTAATTCTATGGCGCATCTTATGATGCTAGACAAAAGATATTTTATGCAACTTCAAGATGAGGATGAATTATTGGCTAACATCATTTGGAATCATTGTGAAGTGGAAGAAGCATCATCTTCTCATTCTGGTATTCCAGCCAAGACATTTTTGTCTACTCTTCCTACAACCACTTTTCTTGCAGACATTCTTCTTGCAACCACTCTTCCTGTAGCCGGATTTCCTATAGCAACAGGTATGTCCCATACATTGTTTCCATATGAATTCAAGGTACCATGCATTAATGAAGCAGCCATTATAGAGTTAACTACACAAGTGCAGGTATCAAAAAGAAAATATTTGAATGTTAAGAACAAACTGAGTGAAGAACAACAATTGTTATTGGAAAACTTATTGAGGACCCACCATCATGCATTTGTGTGGGATTATCATGATATGAAGTGATTGGAACCTAATATTTGCACTCACAAAATCTACATTAGAGATGATTGCACCCTAGTGAGGCAACCACAAAGAAGAATCAACCCTACACTGAGAGAAATTGTCAAAGGAGAACTACACAAATTGATAGATGCAGGATTTATCTACCCCATTTCAGATAGCCAGTGGATGTCTCCATTAGTGATTATGCCCAAGAAAGGATGGAAATGGTAGTTTTTGTTGATTACAGGGAACTTAATGTTGCCACCAAAAAAGATCGTTTTCCCTTACCTTTCATAGATCAAGTTTTGGACACACTTGCAGGAAAGCAATACTTTTCTTTTCTAGATGGATTTAGTGGCTACAACCAAATCCAAAATGCACTAGTGGACCAAGAGAAGACCACTTTTACCTATCCATGGGGAACCTATTCCTACTCAGTACTCCCATTTGGCTTATGCAATGCACCTACAACTTTTTAGAGGGTAGTTATTAGTATATTTTCAGACATCTCTCTTGATTGCATGGAAATTTACATGGATGACTTTACCACCTATGGTGTTGATTTTAATCAGGCATTGAAGAATCTCAGGAGAGTCCTATAGAGATGTGAAGACCAAAATTTGTCCTTAAACAGTGAAAAGTGTTTCATGATGATGCAGGAAGGTGTAGTCCTTGGCCACTACATCTCCAACAAAGGAATTCAAGTACATCCTACAAAGATTGAGGTGATCACAAATATGCCCACACCTACAAAACAAAAGGAAATTACGAGTTTCTTGGGCCATGTAGGATATTATAGGTGTTTCATCAAGGATTTAAACAAAATAGCAGCACCATTATATACTTTTCTCACTAAAGATGTTGAATTTCAGTGGATTGAAGGTTGTGACAAGGAATTTTCTAATTTGAAGGTAGTCTTGACTCATGCTTCTGTACTCAAAGGACCTAATTGGGAGCTTCCCTTCCACATACATACAGATGCATCAAATTATGCCATAGGAGCAGTCTTAGGACAAAAAGAAGGAGCTATTGAAAATGCCATTTATTTCGTTAGCAAAAATTTGCAAGGAGTTGAATTCAACTATATAGTGACAGAGAAAGAAATGTTGGCAGAAATCTATGCCCTGAACATATTCAGGCATTACATAACAGGTTACTAAATCTTTATGCACACTAATCATGCAACCATTAGGTATCTCATGAATAAACCTCTAATCTCTGGTAGGCTGGCAAGATGGTTATTGTTCATGCAGGGGATTGACATAACCATTCTGGATAAACCAATGAAGGCTAATGTTGTTGCAAATTTTCTTTCAAGGATGACTACATCAAGGGATAATTGTTGGGTGAAAATTATGTAATCAACTCTCAACAGATTACACAACTTGGACTTCAGCCACAGCTATGTGAGATATGAATCTCTCCTCTCGGAAAGGGGAGGCACCCTTCTTACTGCTAAGAGAAACAATAGTAAATCACAAAAGTAATTACACAATGTACACGAAATTCACAGAGTGGGGGGGGTGTGTTACATTCATCCTTCTCTCTTTTTTCAGAGAAGATGTTTACAATGCTTCACGTGTTGGAAGTTCCAAATTCTTGATAACTGGAAACGAACAACTAGGCCTTGAGATGATAATTCAAGACTGGTAGCCAATTGTTGGGCTGCTGCAACGTTAGCAAGATTTTCCCTACGCAAGTAGAAACTTACCTTAGGTAATTGGGTGTTGATGAAGAAGCATTTCAGGTTGTGATCCGTTGGCTTTGCATCATTGGGGATCCGTGTCACCAACTTATTGAACTTCGCCACAAACTCGCGCATAGGCTCGTGAGCTTCTTTGCGCATGGTGGTGAGTTGCGCCAACAGAGCATGTGAATCTTCAGCAGGCTTAAACCTTTCTTCAAATTTAGTGCGAAGGGTGGCCCAATTGGTGACGGAAGCATTGGGAAGAGTAAAGAACCATTCGGCTGCAATCCCTTGAAGGGATTCAATGAACAATCTTACGGAAACATCCTCGTGCTCAATGCCCAGAACGCCGCATACTATGTAGAATGCGGATATGTGCTCATCGGGGTGTTGTTTGCCATCACCTTGAAATTTTGGAAGATGCTTCCTGGATACACGAGGAAGTTCGTGTAAAGGTGGAGTCAAACGGAGGGGACCAAAAGCATTTCCCCACGGTCCTGCAGGTGGTGCGGCCATGACTGGTTGCACAACAGATGCTTGAACAGGACGTCTGCGATAAACTGACCAAACACTTGGGATCGGAGATCTTTGGCTACGTGGAGGGAAGCTTATAGCCCGCTGCAGTGGTGACCTTGCTCGTGGAAGAGTAAATGGAAAGTCACGTTGCAACAACTCTTCAAAGAGTGGATCTATTATTCCTTGAGCCCTCAATCCTCTTGTATATATTCGGTCCGCCAGAATGTAGATCTGAATACAAAGGGTCTTACCGAGTTAACAATATACAAAAGAACAGCAAGAAAAAGGAAACTTATCTACTTCAATCTGAAGCGTGAGGCTCAGATTGCGTATGTAGGTTCCCCAGCAGAGTCGCCAAAAAACTGTTGGGTGAAAATTATGTAATCAACTCTCGACAGATTACACAACTTGGACTTCAGCCATAGCTATGTGAGATATGAATCTCTCCTCTCGGAAAGGGGAGGCGCCCTTCTTACTGCTAAGAGAAACAATAGTAAATCACAAAAGTAATTACACAATGTACACGAAATTCACGGAGTGGGGGGGGTGTGTTACATTCATCCTTCTCTCTTTTTTCAGAGAAGATGTTTACAATGCTTCACGTGTTGGAAGTTCCAAATTCTTAATAACTGGAAATGAACAACTAGCAGTAATGCCAATATCTCTATCTCGTCAAAGCGAAGCGTAGAGATACCAGAAGTAATTAACAACAAACAAAAGAAAATAAAAAGGGAAAGCTCACGAAGGCACAAAGTCATTCTATAGCTTCATCAATGTTGGATCTGCATAAACGTACCGTTTGCTACGTTAGAAGCACAAAGTCTTCTTAGATGCAACAATTCTTCAAATAGCATGAATGATTACAAGCACAAAGTCTTGTAGATCATCCAACAAGAGTGTCAATAGCACGAACGATTACAAGCACAAAGTCTTGTAGATCCTTCGACAAAGTATCCAAGAGAATGAATAATTATAAGCGCAAAGTCTTATAGATTATCCAACAAGAACATGCAAGAGTATAAATGATTATAAGCGCAAAGTCTTATAGATCACTCAACCAATGATAAACAAAATAACAATGCAATCTAAATAATAGATGTAACACAAAGTTTACATCAACCACTTAGAGTCTTTCAGATTCCTCGAACTAATCACTACCAAATCAAATCAACTTACAAAAGTATTGAATCCAACGCAAAGTCTGGCTTGCAATCCTTTTCTTTATTGATTGAATCTCATTCACAAAGTATGAACGCAAAGTTTCACAAGTTTGCTTACAAAAGGGCAGCACTTCGTTGCAAAAGACTAAAAGATAATATTACAATGAAAATCCCTCACATTATATAGAAAGAGGGATGAGCAAAAGAAGGAAAGAGATTGAGAAAATCAGGGAGAGTTAGGTGAGCGATTTTAGGAAATCTCACCTAACTTTGACCAAAGTCAAAGTGTAATTTGTTTTGAAAATATTACATCTTTGGATTTGGTGTAATTACAATTTACAAAATGACATTCAAAATGTCGAGAAATATTTACAAGATGCATAAAGGGATGCACCAAAAATATCTAACTGGAGAATAGGGGACCGCTTCACGTCTCTTTGCATTGGGCGCGGAAGTCTTCAAATTTCCTCCTAGTCTCCTGCACGAACTTCTCATCTGGACCAACGGTGTAATCCACAATGGTGTGAATTCTCGTGATCGATCTCATGGCAGATGAGTGAACCTTTTTGCACCTGTCAAGATGCTCTTAGGTTGTCTAGTGAGCCTTGTATCACAAATGATGTTCAAATGAAGCTTCTGAGAAGTCTGAATCACGATCAAATTCGTGATGGCTTCTTTGAAGATCAGGGATATTTCTGCGGCCGGTAGGAAGATACGATTGTCCTCAAGAAGTTGACCAGGCAACTCTCTGATGCTTTTGTCAAGAATGTTGCGATGCCCGTCGACATCTTCCTGTACTTGGTGAAGATCTTCAATGAGAGATTGAACCACTTGAATCCTGTGTTTCAGTGATTCTCTTACCTCTACAAACTTTTCTTTGTCGGGAATTACCCCAACCTCCACCAATTTGCTGAGCTTTACCTGTTTCATTTCCGACCATGACAACAGGCATTTTTCCATGTCTCTGCGCTCCTGGGAAAGTACGCTTTTTCTTTGTCAAGCTCTGTGGTGAGCTTGGCCAACATGGTGGTTTTCTCATCCGCAGCCAAAATTATCTGAGATCCGTGTTCGATGATCTTTTCAACAAAGTCATACAACACCCTGCCTTTGGAGGCGAATTTCTCGGCTTTCTTGACAGCTGGGTCTTCAATACTTACCACTGTCAGCGGTTGTGCATTACTTGGAGAACGGCAAGAATCTCTTTAACAGTGGCATAATGCTTTCGCCCTGTTTGTACATGTTACCGAGATTGCTCCAACTTTGTCGACCTTCACCTTAAGATATCCAAAGTGACTTCGCGCGTCGGCTTTTGCACTTTCGTTGGTAACGCGAAATTTGGACTTTTGTCATTGTATAGTCCTCCATATTGACATCACCTTCTTGATTCGTGGTATGCCAATTTCAGCATACTTGTGGCGGACTTATCAACATTCGATACTTGAGTATGCTTTGCCTTCTTCTTCCCTTTGGCCTTTGGAAGAACTATCTCTTCAAGGTCGAGCTCCTCTGGAGAAATCATTTGCTTCTTGCGCTTCGACACTTGAGATATTAGCCGAGGAAGAAAAGAAGTGTGAACTTCTGGATTTACTGTCAATTCAGTCGCCATTGCCACCTCTGAAGTTATTGTCACATCTGAACTCACCATTGGTATTGTGACAATTGGAGAAGTGTTTGTCATCATCGCTCCTGTAGTTGACACATTGAGCTGATCACGCATTGACTCATTCATGAAACAATTGAATTCGTTCTCAGAAGTGATATCATACGTTGGCAAAGACAAGCTAGGAATGGACGATGGTGGGCTTGACAGTATATCAACCGTATGGATGCTTGTCACTGAAGGAGTATCATGCTGGGTTGATGCTGCAGGGATAGGGGATATCTCGGCTGTAGGAATGCTTGTGATAGGAATAGGTGACGAGGGAACAGGAGGTGGAGGAGTTCTTGACTCAAGAGGGGTATGAGGAACGTTTGGAGTCACGGGCGATGATGTTCTGTGGATTTCCTCAACTACGTTCTCGGGAGGAGAAGTAGTTATTTCTTCATCATGCTCGGGTTCCTGTTGATCACCCTCTTGTCTCTCTGATTCTGGCTCACCTTCGAAGTCACCTTCAGATCCTTCTTCAGAATCTTCATCAGACTCTTGCCTGCTTTCAGAAACCTCTTCGGCATCGGAGTCTGCTTCTGTTGAATCTTCATCTTCAGCGGATTGGTCGCTTGAATTATCTTCTTCATCGGAATCTACCTCCTCTAGAATGGGATTTTTACCCTTTGAACGAGATGGATGAGATTCCGGCTTCTCTGTCTCTTGGACAGCCTGGGTATCTTTCTTGCCAACAGTGAACTTGATCCTTGGACCTCTTCGTGAAGAAGTGGGAACGGCCGCTGATTTGTTTTTGTCGCGGAGTTCTTGCTGTTGGCGTGCTTCTACCTCGGACTCTTCTCCTTCTGAGTCTGTCCTGAAACTTTTCATCGTATGACCATGTTTGTGTAACCATTCTTCTCTGTTGGCTAGGATTGGCCTCAGCCTTTCTCTCATGCTGGTGACCTCTTTCCTAGACCACTGTATCGCAGGCAACGGCCTCTTAGCAACGCCTTGCTCATCATAGATAGCGTTCATGATATCACCTGGATCCTCAAAATCCTCTGGTAGGTCAGCGATACCAAGATCTCTGATTTGTTGAACTATCAATCTGCAATAGTCCATTTTGCGAATGGCTTCTTCATCTCTGCAATCTGCCCAGATGTCTTCAAAACGGTACCTGTGTTGGTGACCCTTTTGCAACTTCTTTCTGACATCTCGGTAGTCAAAATCAAACATATACCTGTAGGTTTTGATGGTCATGATCTGCATCTCAGCATAGACAGACTTAGCTTTTTATGCGGTTTGGATAGTATATCTACCGATGGTCGGTGGGAACTTGAACCCACGCTTGTGGTTGCTTCTTCATTCTTTCTTTACTGACATCAGCTGTCTGCATGTTTCCATGAGAACCCACTTATCCGAAGGATAACGTGGTAGCATGTAGGGACAACCAGTGTAACAACCTACTCTCAAGTAAGTAAACATTGGGAATTGGAGAAAAATACATCCAACTTTACTTACCACCTTATAAGCCTCATCAAACACTCTTCTTCTTTCCAGAGCTGGATCAAAGTTGAAGAGTAAGGGCGCAAAGAAAGCATCGGTGACCCGTCTGAAATGATGAAAGCTCTCCTTTAGCTCCAACTGATAGAAATATCTGTACACAGGCACCATCATTCGATTCCTTTATTGGATAGACACAGGAATTAATCTCGGCTTACGGTATTTGTGTACACAGTAGAAATAGCTAGAACTTCAATGTAGAAGGAGCATTGATCAGCTGATGCGTGCATCTCATCAGCGGTTGTTTACCCGGGTGATATGCATACGCTTTCCTTGTAGTCTGATGTGCTCATACATCAATGCGTGAAAGGTGGATGATTAAAATGAAACCCTTCACTCGCGCTTTCGAAACGTAATCATATCCTTGGCGTCATCTTTGAAGTCACTTCTCAGGAGTCCTTTCGGCCATCTGGAAACAGACGATCTAGGCTTTTTGAGCCATTGAGTATTTATCAACTGTTTGGCTTTATTAGGATCAGCATCGAAAATCTCCTGTGCTTTTGATATAGAAATGTCAATATATTTGTCCATGTGAGGAACCTTGAAGATGATGTCAAAGAAATCTGGGTCGAGTCTTAGAATCTCGTGCCCGGAAGAGTCGAT
>VDFB02142892.1:0-11346 GCA_007258455.2 Sequoia sempervirens
ATGCACTCAGTCTACCCTAGGGCAGCATTCCCAACCACCTAAATTGTTTCCTCTATGCATATAAAGCATGAAAAAGGTTACCCTACCATATTAGATTTCCCTACCACCGAGAAACAGCATTGACAGTAGGTGGAAGGCTTAAGCCATTAAATTAATTCCCAAACAGTGCCTTTTCTGCACTACACAGGCAGTTCCAGAAAATCTATGAATGCTCCCTCCAAAATGAATGTTAAACCTTCAGAATGAGTTCAATGGAAAGGTAAGACATATATCTACATGAAACTGAAGGGTTTAAGTCATTACAAGTTTGTACTATTCCGTACACAGCCTGCAAAGTTCAGGAAAACAGTGAATAACAGAGATTTGCACAAGAAAACGTGGTGTTGCTTCTTGAAAATTCAATACAATGCTTCTTCCCCCCTTTTCGAGCCTTGAAGAGGCCTTATATACATTTTCAAACCTCAACTACCTCAAACTAACATTTACAACTAACATTTGAATTGTTTAACACTAAATTGCATTTGTTGTCAATGTTGCTCTTGTCAACATTTTACAATGTTTTTGCATTTTTCACCCAATTGACCACCTAAAACACCCTCCAATACACATTATATGGTCTTGTAGACCTTATTCAAAGCAAATAAACATCAAAACAACTTTCAACCTCCTTAGACACTTCTATGATCAACATCTAATGCTCCAATTGTGAACATAAGGTGTAGGTGCTCCACCAATCATGAGATCAAACACATATGTGGGATTCAATCATCTTTTATTTGGATTAAATGGATTCTTTTTACCACATCAACACTTCTTGCTTTGTTTTCAAACTAGATGTCTATGTTTCAATTCCTTTTCATTCCACAAGGTCCATTATGAAAATCAAAGAATAAAAGGCATAGTTTTCCTAGGTTGACTTTGGAGAGAATAAATTGAGATATATGGGCCCAAATAATTAGAAGCCTCTAAGGATAAAATCCCTAGGGACAAGCAATAACATTTGGACTCTTCAAGGATATTTGTCCTTTCCAAAGGGTTTGAAATTTTGATGACTTGTTGAATGTTTGTTTCAAAGTTTTAGATCCAAGAAAAGTATTTAACTGACTCACAAATTGCACAACCCTAGGATAGGCGGTTATACTTTGTGGAATTCTCCATGGTTTATCAAACACTAGGAGAGTGAGCAGGTTAGAGATTTGCTTAGCACTAGCTCCCTGGTATACACTTCTTGGGACCACCAAATCTCAAAATCCTAAAGATCCAAATACCATATCGATTTTTTTCTATTTCTACTTTTTGAATAGTACAAATGTGAAGTGGCTTGAATGACCGTTCTTGCACCAACAAATATTTACAGATTTTTGGCCTTCTAAACAAAGGGTTTGTAGTAAGGACATCTAGTTCAAGGGGTACTATGATAAAATCCCTCAAAAGGTCTCACAACCCTTAGAACAAGGGCTTTACGCATCATAAAGATACTAGGGGAGAGCTATCACGTACCTCATCCCGTTGATTGCAAAATTTTCTTGCAATCACAAATTTGTATAGTGGTTCGAAAGAGCTTGGCTTATGCTCGTTACCGCTTGGGTCGTTCCTTTGGGGTGAGTACTTTTTCCCACCAAGGCAACCCTTCTAAAGATAAATAATAGCGAAAAATTACATTTGTAGTTCAACCGCCTAGATTGCGTGCTAGGAGGGAACACACACAATGCCTTTCCTTCATAGTCGCATGATTGCTCAATTTTAGATCCAAATTTGAAATATGGGGGTAATTTTAGACAACTAATGTCACTAGAATGCTTTTGATTCTGAATATCGCCAAGTGGCATGAGAAAAGTGCATATACATTCGAATGACACAAATTGTAAAAAATCAAGACAAATGAAAGCACAAGTTTGTTTTAAGCCCAAAGTAAAGATGAATTGTTTTTAAGCACCAAAAGCTGAGTGTGAATTTGTCTTGTTCAATTTTAACCCCAAAAAATAATGATGAGATGAGGGTTCAATTTTAATCCCATTTGAGCGTTCCTTTTAAACCCAAATGAAATTTAGTGAGGTCCTAGAGCATAAAATAAAAAGCATTACAAATGGGTTATAATTGCCCCAAAAGTGTCGAAACAATTGTTACAATTATAGTTCAAATGATAATAGTATGCTTCTTTTCTTCAAGTTGTATTGTCCAAACCTGCAAAACCCAAAAAACCAAAACAAGAAGTTAGAGACATGTTAGAAATCAAATGAAATCAAAAATTTAAAGCACATGTCAAAATTTCAAGCAAATGTGAAGTTGTTTGGTTCAATTTTATCCAACTTTGAAAGTTAATTCATTTTATCCCTTCAAGTGTTTGAGAAATTTTTTTTTTAGAAAATTAGATTATAACAACAATTTGTGATAATGACAACTTTCTCAAATCTTGATCAATTTTGAAATTGTAAAATATTTTGGAAAGCTAAACATGAGATTTTCAAAACCCAACAACCTTTCTGCGAGATTAGTCATGTAGAATTTATTAAAAATTAAGGAAAATCGTGCATTTAAAAGATTAAACACATAAAAGTTAAAAAAACTAACAAAATCAATCATGGACAACTTGAGCTAATGACAATTTCCTCAAATCTTGATCAATTTTGAAATTGTAAAATGTTTTGGAAAGCTAAACATGTGATCTTCAAAACCCAACAACCTTTCTACAAGATTAGTCATGTAGAATTTATTAAAAATTAAGGAAAATCATGCATTTAAGAGATTAAACCCAATTTTTTAAAAAACCACAAAATCAATCATGTTTTGGCAAATAATAACTTCCTCAAATATTAATCAATTTTGAAATTGTAAAATGTTTTGGAAAGCTAAACATGAGATCTTCAAAACCCAATAACCTTTCTACAAGATTAATCATGTAGAATTTATTAAAAAATTAAGGAAAATCATGCATTTAAGGGATTAAACCTAGAATTTAAAAAACAGCAAAATCAATCATGGACAACAACTTGAGATAATGACAACTTCCTCAAATTTTGATTAATTTTGAAATCATAAAATGTTTTGGAAAGCTAAACATGGGATCTTCAAAACCCAACAACCTTTCTGCAAGATTAGTCATGTAGAATTTATTAAAAATTAAGGAAAATCATGCATTTAAGAGATTAAACCTAGAATTTTTAAAAAAACCAACAACTAAGTTAAACCCAAAATTTCTCCAAAAACACACAAAACATTAAAGTTCGCCCTCCTTCTAGTGCCATTATGTGGAAGCTTTCTTCCGCATTTTCTCAAGAACAAACATTAAAATATTAATCCATTTTAAACAAAGCAAAAAAAGCCTCCCTCTGAGATAGTGAATCATGCTAAATATGCCAAACAAGAACTAAATGCCAAAGAAGTTAAATAAAAGCATATAAAAAATCATGTGCAAAATGTATCCCATAGTGAGAGTGGTGCTCCTTTGATGTGAAAAAGATTCCCTTTCCCATCCCCTTTATAAGCTTCCAATGATATGATGAACAAAAAAACATGACTGATCAAGATGAAATGTGCCTATAGTGCAAATGCATAAGATTATAGATAGATTTCAAATAGAAGTGGCTTCTATTTATAGGTTGAAGGATTGAAGAATGGAGAGATGGGAGGAATGTGGGACTAAAAGAGAGCCAATAAGATTGAGACACTTGTCTCAATGCTAATGGGTGAGGATTGAGCACACTTTGCATGTGGTTGAGATGCAAGAGGTACTAAATGCATGTGGCTGAGATGTAAGAGGCATGAAATGCACATGGTTGAGATGTAAGAGGCATGAAATGCATGTGGTTGAGATGTTTTGGAGGGAAACTATTTGTGGTTAGAAAGTCAAATAAAGGAGTCAATGAAGGAATATTCCCTAGAATATGCTTTTGAGAGGATAAATGAAATTAGTTAATTAAAAGAAACTATTTTCATGTGCAAGTGGGTTAGTTAATCAGGGGTTGATTTAACTCTTGGGGAGTTAAAAGCTAGAGAATTTATTAATGATGATTAGAAGGTGATTAAAGTTAATTAATTTAGAATTTAATTAACTTTAAGTGGGTTAGTGAATTTATGATATTTTATTTAAATCATTTGATTTATTTAATCAAATAAGAGGAGTTTGGGGATTTAATTAAAAAAAATGATTTATTTAATTAAATAAGAAGACTTTGAGGATATAATTAAATAAATTGATTTATTTAATTAAACAAGATGGACATTAGTGAATTAATCTAATAAACCGCTTTATTTGATTAATAGAAGAATTTGATGATAATTGATCAAAATTAGATGCACTAAGTTAGTCTGAAGGTGGTAGGCTCTACTTTGAAGGTCTGAGATGTTGTGTCAATTGGTTGTGGCTTCCCATGAGATTGAGGAGATTGACTTAACTCTCCTATCACAAAGACACTCTTTTTCATTTTATAGTCTCCACATCCATGGATAATAATCTTAACATCGGGGATGTCTGGAATGGATGGTTTCGTCATCTTAAAAGTGGAGGCTAGAGTGGATGGGTCTATATAAGGAGATGCAGGTTCCTCATCATTCTTTAGGACTTGGGGGATCTTATAATACTTGGACTCTAGGTTTTTGCAATAATAGAACAGTTTAGGATCACCATGGATTGTGACTTCTTGGTTTTGATAAGGGAATTTAACATAGTGCTGGAAAGTGGACGCGACATTTTGCATCCCATGGATCCATGGGTGCCCTAGGAAGATATTCTATGGTAGTTCAAGGTCAAGGACCTGGCAAGTGGTTTCCATGATTGTTGGCCCTACTTGGATAGGGAGTTGAATGGTGCCTTGAGACACCCATTCTTGATCATCATAAGCCCTGATAGTGTTACCTTTTCCTTTTTCAATGACATCTTCTAAAATCCCATATTCTCTATTAGCTGTAGAGTACAAATATTCAAACCTACACCTCCATCCACCAAGACTCATTTGAATTTGTTCTTGTGGACTAGGATTTCAAGATGGAGTGCATGGTTGTTAGATGGTTGAGTTGGGAGATCATAATCAGAGAATGTAAGGAGATGTAGTGTAGTGATATGTCTGACCATAGCTTGAAATTGGTCTACATCAAGATCCGTGGGGATGGAGGATGGAGCTAATTCATTTTCTAGGATTTCTTTATGTGCGGGTGAGAATTTTAGCAACTCCATGATGGAGATCTAGGCGGGGGTCTTTTTCAGTTGATCTAGGAAATTATAACCCTTAGGAATTGACTTTGAATTTTTGGAAAATGGTTTGGGTGGTGGTGAAGGTCCTAGAATGGTAATTTTGTCAACATGTGTGGTGACTCTAGACTCGGCTCTAGGTCCTTTGATATTAACAACTGCTACCTATTCATCCAATGATGCAACAACATGGTCATAAACATGGTTCACATTGTTGTAACTCTTTCCTTTACCATTGTTGTTTCCTTTATTGTGATCTCACATTGGATTTGTGTATATCTTAAGGTCTTGATTGTTAGTTGGTTGTTCAATAGTTATGGTCTTATCATCAATAATATCTTGGATTGGATTCTTGAGTCTCATACAACTGTTTTCCATGTGTCCCTTTATTTGCTTAAAATCACAAAGGTACTTCTTGTTATACCATGGTGATTTAACCTGAGGCTCTTGATAATTTTCATAAATGAGGATTTTGATGAGATTCATTTGTACTAGCTATTGCATGATAGATTTGATTGGTTCCCCAAGTGGTGTGTATTTTTGTTTAGGGGGATATCTATTCTGTGGGGGTGGTCCCCCTTGGGCATTTAGGTTGTTGACAATTTGATTGTTGGGTTGTTGTTGTGATGATGGGTTGATTTGTGGGTTGTTTTGGGTATTGATTTGTGGTTTTTGGTACATTTTTTGTTGTGTATTATGCCTCAGAGCGCTGATAAAAAATTTGGCATCAATGATACCATCGTTGGTGACATTTTTATTCTTTGCCCACATGCAAGGTTTTTCATTGTAACTTGTTGATGGTTGATTGTTTTGGTATGTGGGTGTGCCCCCTTGTGCTATAAGGGCTCTTTCAATGTTGAATTCTTTGGGAATCAATTGTCCATAGGTTGTTATGCATTGCATTTTAAATTGAAAGGAAAAGGTATCTTCAAGGTTAGAAATGATAGTCCCAATTTGTTGTTCTTTTGGCATAGACTATTTGCTCATGTTGGCCTTGGATAGCCATCATTGCAAGAAGACTGTGAATGTTTCTCCCTTGGCTTGTTTTAGGTTGGATAATTCTTCCAAGCTCACATCCATGCCTATGTTAAATGAATAATTTTGTATGAATAAGTCAACAATTTCTTGAAAATTTTGGACTTTTAGGGAAGGCGGGAGAACAATTCCATTGATGGACAGTTCAAACTTTGAGGGAAGAGTCGCATCAGATAAGAATCATCATATGCAACTTCCATATGGTGTACATGGAATTCCCTGATTTGATCTTCAGGATTTCCAGTCCCATGGTATTTGTTAAATTTTGGTATCTCAAATCCTTGTGGGAATGGAACCATCGCAATGCTTCTATCAAATGGATAGGGACATAAATTTCCTCGTGATTTTATTGTCTTTCCTGATTGCATGTCTAACACTTGTTGCAAGAGCAATTTAACTTGTGTGGATAAGTCATTTTGTGGATCAGGTGGTGGGATGTATGTGTTTTGGGGTGGTATGGTTACTTGGGTGATGGGTGGGATGACTTATGTATTAGGTTGTGTGTTCGTAAGAGGTTGTTGTAAGTTTTTTTGTGCAAACAACACTTGTTGGTATTCCTATAATTGTTGATGTGCCAACAATTCTTGTTGTTGGTCTTGTTGTTGTTGATCTATCAGTGCTTGTGTTTGTGTGTGTTGTTGCAAGGCTTGTTGATAGGCTTGTTGTTGTAACAAGGCTTGTGCTTGGGATTTTTGCACTTGGTATTGAGCTTGTGCTTGAGCTTGAGCTTGTTGAGCAGCTTGTGCAACTTGTGTGGCTTGTGCGGCTTGTGCAGCCTATGCAGCTTGTGCAGCCTATGCAGCTTGTGTACCCTATGTGGCTTGTGTGGCTTGTTGTTGTAGTAAAGCTTGTGTTTGTGCTTGGGTAGCCTATTGTGCTTGTTGTGGGGCTTGTTGCGTAGCTTGTGTGGCCTGTTGAGCTTGAAATTCTTAAAGTGTCTTTTGATACGCTTGATGGGTTGCTTGCAATGTGATGCTATATTGATTTGATATGTTTGGATTTGGTGGAATGGTGTGAGATGGTTGGGTGGTTGTGGAGGTGCTTGTTGAGTGATGACAAGCGACTGTGTGGGAGGAAATATGATCGATGTGCTAGGTCCTTGGGAGACCATGTTTTGGAGAGTTTGAGGTGTTGTAGATGGAGTGGTGATTGGTTGATATGTTTGGATTGGTGCCACTTGGTGTTGCGATATCAGTGGCATGCTTGGAGGATTTGGTACAATTGACATGCTGATTTGATTTGTGATAGGAGGATTGATTTGGTTCATATGGTTTTGGATTGGTATGTTAGGTAAAGGGGGGTACCCTAAACCTTGAATTGGTGTGGATGTTGATGTTAAAAAAGGGAATGATAAAAAATATTGGTGGTGGTGTGTCAAGAGAGTATGCTAGTATTGCAAAAAAGTTGGAGGGATTATTTGTATCATGGAAGATGAGTGGTACATATTGATTTTTTGGATCTTGTGGGGCAGCGTTGGGCATACCCAAGATTGTGTTAGACTCTAGATTTAGAGTGTTGACAAGTGGATGTGTTTGAAGAGCTTGGAGTAATGAACTCCCCTTGGTAGATTTAATTAAACAAATTGATTTATTTAAGTAAACATGATGGAGATTAGTTAATTAATATAATAAACCACTTTATTTGATTAATAGAAGAATTTGATGATAATTGATCAAAATTAGATGCACTATGTTAGTTAGGCTTATTTGCATGTCTACATCTAAAAGATGGGAAAGAAGCAAAGAAGTGTAAATTGGTTAGTGATAAGATTCCTATGTATTAGTTTATGAGCATTTTCTGTGACCAGGTGGTCTATGAGTATGCAAGGCATACCCATAGAGATTGATGGTTGACCTATAGTTTAAGTTATGCAATGACACATTTTCACTTGGTACCACTCAGCTGTAGGCTTTATAGAGAGCTATACACTACAACCACAAAATGAGGTTCAATCACAATATTGCAACTCTGCTCAAGTTGCTATATTTGCATGCATATAGTGTTCATTCGTGCACTTGACACTAAAAGGAAGACATGAAAATCTTGAGGGAGTATAATTTTTATATCAATTATGATCACACACATTCTATAGATTTTGTGCAAGGTTGCTTTTAGATATTCTATGTTGATTTGGCTAGCAGGGGAATATCATTCATTCAGAATATCATATGACCAGATAACTGTACATCACAATTAAAGAACTCCAGAATGTTTTATTAGTTAAGTAGGATGCATAGGATCAATGGTGCTCCCCATATGTGGAACTTCTCAGAGGCCAGACATATAAAGGGGGAGCATGATGGAGCAGGTGCATGTATCAAAAGAGCCTTAGCACAAGAAGAGTTAAATTAGAAAGATAATGTAAAGTTGATAAATGAAAGATCAACTTTCGAGTAGTGCAATCATGCAATGGGTCTAGGTAGTGAAGGTAATTCTTTAGTTTGTATATTTTTTCTTTTAGTAGATGACACTAACAATGCAAAATATAAAGATTTTTGTACACTAATAGGATCGAGTTAACTGCACTCTTTTAGAAGCTCTAGTGTAGGTACATGGACTATCCATACATGAAAGATGGCATGCTTTTGTTCTACATGTACAATTGAAGCATGGAATGATTGTGAGTCAATAGAGTGGGTTGATGAATGGTCTATAATAATTCTAACCCCAATTGACACTTATTAGCTCCCAATGGTTCTACAAATCATGGAGATGCAATAATCCATTGACTTTGATCATGTATCACACCAACTAGAACAAGGTAACATATATTACTTTTAGGTTTTTTTTTTTATGTTCATTAAATACATCTAAAAGGATGAACATATCAATGTAGTGCATGTTTATGTGGTGATTGTAGATGAAGACAATGATGAGGGTACAAATTATTACTTGTGTCATTGTATTGAGGACAAAGTGAAATTGGAGGCCCCAATTATAGATGGAGAAAACATAGAATATCCTACAGGTTTGGTGGTTGTTACTGGAACATGGATTAGAAGGTGCCTAGTTAAGAATGCTATAGTTTGGTTGTTTGAGGACGTCAACATGCATCAACATATTATTCACTACTCGAACCTTTTTGTCATATCCAACATTCATTTGATCAAATATAAGGGAAGACATGCAAACAAGAACTTGTGGAAAGTTCATGAGTTTGACCACGAGGCAATACTTGACATAATAAAGAGTAGAGGAGACCCACATGGTTCCCTAGATTGATTTGTAGGTATGCACATTGAATTTGTAAAGTCATGTTATTGATCACTACTTTCTGTCAAGTGTTTAAGTTTGATTGTAGAAGGGTTTGCAAAATTGCATTATTGTTAATTTGCAAAATTATAATTATCTGTTGCTCTCTATTGACCACCTTTAAGTTGGTATTCTCTATTATTGTTTGGTTTCATATGCATTTCGGACATTCATATGCATTTGTGACTATCTTTTAAACCACTTATTAATTATATGTTTGCTTTAGTGAAGAGATATGCAAGACTAGTGAAGGAGAAAAAAGGGAAAGGCTTCATTAAATATTGTCAACTTAAGAAAATAACATCGGTTGTTGGTGCATTTTTTGGTTTTCAATCTTCTCTTTCTTTTCCATTTCGTAGATTTCTTGGATTCTTATATGCTACATGTTTTATGTAAATTATGTTTATATATATTTTAAATTTACACGTAGGATCATCGAGAGATGAGAAAGTAGCGAAAGATGGGCCACATCACCATTGTAGGACCTTCAATCGATCTACTTATAGCATACATGAAGGTGATAATAAATATAGTTAGAAGATGTATGTCTGACTTTATTCGGTTATTGGTCTTTTAATGATTTTTATGTGAGTCTAGGTCTAAAATTGTTAAGCTTTTGTAGGTTTTCTTTGGACCAAATTATAGTGAGAGTACACAAACATGGAGAGGCTGCTACCCATGTGTTTCCAAGGGAGTAGGGAATGTAAATGTTTTGAAGCATTTTGGAATGCAAAAAACTGGGCCTCTTGAGGTGGATTGGAGAAAATAAACTGGGCAGCAACTCCTTTTGTTTCTTCTTGTACAATATATTTCATGATTTGGGCTGCAAATGGGTTGATTATTTCCCTGCATGTATTGCTACAAGTATTGAGAAATGGGATGATTTTCAAGATGTTCTTCCATCACTATTGTAATATTTGTTATTGACTTAGTGTATTTTTTCATATACAAAAATTATGAGAAATTAATGCATGCAAATGTGTATATTCCTTAATATATGCCTCAATTAAATGTGTATATTAAATTTAAAGTAATTTGTAATGGTTTATGGTTTACATTTAAAGTTTCCTTGAAGGAAAAACATGTGGATTTATGAAAAAATTTAAAATAATTCCTTCTATTATACAAAGGAATATTTTCTTTCTCTTTTATAAACTGTAGAAATCCTTCCTAATGTACAGGAAGGACAATCAATATGAACACAAACCTAGAAAGAAAATCATTCTTGCATGTTCTTCATAGCTGCTCCTAATTGCACTTTTAGCAAACCTAGCAATGAACCTACTTGGAGACCTTGATTCAACACAATGTAGAGATAGTGTGAACATCATGGAAGACATGGCTAAGGTACTTGAATGGTCATAACAACTTTTTTTGTGGAGACTCAACAATGCAACAATTCATGGGACTTACAAGATTTGTGTTGTTCAAACTAGGAAAGGAAGCATTAATGGCCTAAAGCCAAATCAATAAGGATTGCTTCAAACCCTCAACCATTGACTTGGAGGCCTTTGTAAAAAATTTCAAAGGTTCTTCCATTAGGTATTCACTACCAAGACTCATTCAAAGCACCACTTTACTTGGACACTAGCACCTTACTTATGACTAGAAAAACAATCCTCTTGGGACAGTCATAAAATAACTTGTATTAACCCTTAAAAAATGCTCAAAACCCCAAGGTAGAGGTCTGCAAGACCTCTCCACATATTCCCAACACCTTCATCAACCACAAAGAACCAAAACCACTACTTATTTTTGTATAAGAGTGAATTTGCACCCCTTATGCAAATTCCTATTTTTGCCTTTTTCCACCTTAGAAAACCAAGTTTGGAGGCTTAATTACACCTAATACCACTGCTTTCATCCCACTT